>JAZGTK010003117.1:0-28508 GCA_036877625.1 Ambastaia sidthimunki | reverse complement strand
TAACTTTTAACTGTAGTTTAACAGCATGAAAATATTATTTGTAGCTTGTAGCATAAGAAAATACAGTTTTAAAGATTCTCAAGCATTGGTTAATACTTTCCAAAGTAGTAAAACTACAGGCCTACATCTTGATTCTAAGTCATCTATATGGTCACATCTGATATAGGTAAATATAAAATCTTGCTGAATAACAAGGAATACCAAACTGAGGAAAGATGGCTTGACAGGAGATTTACATAATTGAATCTAACCCTCGGATTATTCTGATAACCTGACATTAAGGCTGTCATTTTAGCTTGTAATGGAAAGATTTTAAGGTACAATTTTACAACATAGAAAGTTTTGTCTAAATATTTGTTATGGATAATCTGGGGTGCTTTTCTCTGATAAATCTTTATTGTAGGATGGATTATAAACCAAAACAAAACTCTGTATTTAACTAGTGTATCTAACTCAGTGTATCTAACTCTGTATTTAACTAGTGCATAATGTACTTTATGTATTTGAAAATAATACAAGTTTTAATTGATAAAAAAAGCAATTAGAGCAATTAACAGTTTACTGGTGAATTGTTCTCAGCATCTTGCAACTGCAGATGTTTCAGGTCTTCAAAGTCTTTAGCAAATGCCAAATTTCTGAGTGACTGTATGTAGGTTACAGTAGGCTAATTAAGTCCATTTCTATGCTAATTAACTGTCAGCTCGAGCACAGATATTAGACGACAAAAGTAATTGTAATTGCAAGATGAAGTAAATGATGATTTGAAGTTTAGGATTTTGAATGCCTGCTTGTTATGTGATATTTACTTGTCAATCAAACACATGAGGGACAACAAGTTTATGTCAAACAGGCCAGTTTTTTTCCCTATCACCACACATTGCAAGGGTTACACATTTGTCGGGTACACGTAATTGTTGGTCTGTTTATACATCACTTCAAACTGCACGTCATTGTTTATTGATGTTTTGTGCCATGAGCATCACATTTTAAGGCAATGTGTCAAGATAAAAAGCAGTTTAACTTTTAAAACACCATTCTGTTTGACTCAGTTGCATTATAAGCTGCTTTTGAAAGCAAGAACATGCCTGCACGCAAGCGCTCTAATTTTCCAAAACAGCATGTTCAGCTGAGGATTGGGAAATGATGCCGGATGCGAACTCATCTCGGATGCACACGCACAACTATGTCAAGGAATATGCCTACTGAGCTTCGTCTCTAAAATAACAACATTGCATTTTTGCATTGACGTTGGTCTTC
Source organism: Ambastaia sidthimunki (assembly GCA_036877625.1). Classification (NCBI taxonomy): domain Eukaryota; kingdom Metazoa; phylum Chordata; class Actinopteri; order Cypriniformes; family Botiidae; genus Ambastaia; species Ambastaia sidthimunki. Next base: position 27,251 of record JAZGTK010003117.1, on the reverse strand, counting down.
TTTGTTACATTTATTTGCATATTCAATTGTCATTGGTCTTCAGTGTTCTTACACCTATTTAACAATCTACAGCGCCTTTGTACTGCAAAGACAGTGTCAGGTTGTGTTGATTCTCATTTTAGACAGAAAACTAGACATTAAGTAATTATCATGATAATGGCAAGATGACTGTACATTTACACAGAACATGAAAACTTCACCTTTCTCTGCCATGAGAGCACTGGTATTACCTCCAAGAAATGCAAATTTAGCTTTTGAATGTATTTGTTTGAAGTGATCCTGACATTTGGTTTAGAAATATTATCAGGTCACATACATTGAGAATGCTGGTTGTATCAGAAACAACATGCAATAACAATAAACTAATTTTATTTATACTACTTATATTTTATTACAAGTGTTTGTTATGTTATAAATTAATATTTAGCACAGGCATACACACAACTGGTCAAACACCTGGTTTAGGGTAACTTACTCATTTTTACACATTTACACAATACAGAATGTTCCTGTAGCGTAATTGGTAGAACTTTATGTTAGCTACACAGAGGTTGTAGGTCTAATTCCCAGATAAAAATAAAAAACACATACTGATAAAAAATACCTTGAGTTGTGACTGAAAGCATCCAAAACATATATCAAAACTACATTATATTTAAGCATATTTACAGTAGCCATACTGTACTTAGAATTGCAAAAAAATGTACTCTTGGTATTTTATCACCCAATTTCAATGCTGTATCCGTTTTAAACAGTATTAAAGCAGTTCCCATTTATGCTGGGTGCTTATTGACTGCTTTCTCTTTATTATTCAGTTCACGTCATCCATTTAAAAAACCTGCTACCTCTGTAACTAAAGCTGGCACAAAACATTTTTGTTTACTAAACTAATTTTAAACATTTAAGCATAAACCTTTTTTAAGATCAGTTATTTCATTCAAGTGACCCTACAATTGTGATCAGTAGTGTATTTGTGACCCTCTATAACCTAGAGCTACAATATGCTATAACAACTAATCTGCAAGTTTATTCAGGCAGAAATTTAAGCAGGCAGCTCAAATGTCTATTGTCAGAAACAATAATGGAAGGAGAATATGATGCATGCTGCCTGTCTGTTTAAAAAGAGCAGGTTGAAATAGAGTAAACAAAAGCCACACTCGCTAACTGACATCTGCATAACATCACTGATGCTGAAAGAGCAGCGTGTGTGTGCGTGCCATACAAACTGGCAACCACTCTGGGCTGGTATTGATGCCAGTTGACACTGGTACATCTACAGTGCCAAACATTCAAAGGTTTGGACTCAATAAGGCATTTCTGAAAGAAAGTAATTCCTTTTATTACACCAATAATGTAAACTATTAATACTGTTTGGCATTACCGCTTTCATTTTAAAATTCTATTTTTATCTGTAATGGCAAAGCCCCATTTTCTCCAAGCATTACTCCAGTCTATTAACATAACACTGTTACATAACCCTTAAAAAATCATTCTGAAGTGCTAATCTTCTACTTGAGAACCATTTTTTTTATAATTATTACAGCTGAAAATGGTTGTCCTGCTTAATGAAGTAAAGATATTGCAATTCAATGTCTTTTTCAGATGTTAAAGTACATTTTCATAACATTTACGCAATTTGGCAGATGCTTTTACCCAAATCTACTTGTAGTGCATTTAAGGTATAATGTACATTTTAGCAGTTTGTGTGTTCTCTTGGAATCCAACCCATTAACTAGACATTGACTCTTGCAATTCACTTTAACATTGTGACTTGTGTTTATTTTTAAATGGCTGAAAAGAAACATTTATCTAGAAAATCTTCAGTCTATTGTTCTTTTTAAAGATGAAGGGTGTATTATGAAGTTCTGTCTTGAAGTAAGAAAGCAAACTGGATTGAACCAGGACAGAGAGAGAGAGCCCAGATTCACACCAACAAGAACAGAAGATCACATTAGGATCAAAAATGCACAACAGTGAAGTCTAAGAGCCATGAATTTCAAATAAATATCTAAAACTAACAAGTGTGGAATGAGCAAAATTACTCCCTCATTACTTCCGTGGAACACATAGAAGATATTTGGAATGTCTCAGTGGTTTGTGTCTCTACAACAGAAGTCAATAGGTGCCAATGTTGTTTGGTTACCATCATACTTCAAAATATCTTCTCTTGTGTTCAGGTTTGTAATGACACAAAGGTAAGTAAATGATGAATGAAGACTTTTTGTGAACTATCTCTTTAAGGTTAGACAGTAAACAATCAGAATAGGGTTAAGGTGTTGAGGTCTGTGACTCTTCTTATGGGCTAATTACAGCTATCAGAAGTGCATACAATGAAACTTAATCAACTGACAGCTAGAATGCAGAAGATCTGTACAGCATCACTGAATAAGGAGGATTCTTTACATTGACACATTTATTTGAAATAGACTAAATAGATATTTGTAACTGTCATCTGTTAAAATTTGTAATCATACCAAAAGAAAAGAAATGTTTATTTACTTTCAAACAAATTTAAACTAACATAAAGTTTTGGTCTCTTTCATCCAAGCAAATGACACGGAAGAAAGGACAAGAATGACAGAATGACTGGCACCCGTCAAAAACCATTTGCTTATTAAGTTCTGCTTTTAAGATTCCAATTTTAAACCGTTTTAAGAAGATTATCAACATGACACTTCAGCTGCTTTTCAAAATGACTCTGAGTTTGAAGGGGACACTTGAAATGTCCTCGAGAAGTCGATTGAAAGGACATAAAAACACACTGAAAACACAACACAAAGCTATAAACAAAATACAATGAAACTGATCATTCCAACCTAAATAAATTCTGATCATTCTGATACTCTGGATAAGCCGCATTCAAAGCTGTTGTTAAAGTAGTTGTAATTTGGTGCAATTTTTCTGGATTTAACTAAAGCTTTTGATTAAGTTGATTGATTATATAAACTTCATGCAATTGGTCTTACTGAAAACGCAGTTTTGTGGTTTCATTCATATCTAAATAGTAGTTACAATGTGTTGTCGTTAATGGGAATAAAAGGATGCCACAAGGTTCAATATTGGCACCACTTCTTTTTCCATTTATGTTAATGACTTATCATTGGATTTTATAAACTGTGATGTATACAGTTTTATAAACTGTGATGTAATAAACTTTTTGCTGATGATACTGTCACTGTATGATACTGTTACATTATTAATTCTGATTTCTAAGTCGGATTTCAATATTTTACAAGATTGCCTTTTGGATAATACATTATTGCTTAATAAAACTAAGTTTAGACAGAAGCTCTTAACAGAAACAGAAATGTAATCTTAAGAAGGCTGAGAATATAAATACACAAAACAAACAGAAAACACACACATGCACCAATGTAGTCAGCTATATGATGTTGAATGACCTTATCCGTCAAAGGCACAGTCCTGTCTTCAATTCTGAGTCAATTTCATTTTTCACGCGTGTTGCTGGTGTGATTTATACTGTTTATTATAATGTTAAAATGTCCTGTTGTTCCATAATTCACAAAATAAAGAAACCCACATCTTTTAGGTTGGCTTAAAATGAAATGTGAGGATTACAGGCGTGGTTATAAACACAAGCTCTGACCTACACAATGAAATTGCATTCACATCTGGCTATTTCAGGGCAAAATAAATCATTCTGCCAAATTTTGCCCTTTTCTAAGGAACATATACACACAAAACATAGTCAGACTAAGCAACCAAAAAATTCAATCAGTGTAACCATCATTTTTAAAAATGTGTAAACGCCAAAGCTAGTTATTCTGAAAAATTGTCTCGGCTTTATTGATACAAAGCGGTTTAAAGTGTACAGAAGAACAGTGTGAAAGAAACAACACACCTGTGGCAGAAATAATGACGATGCTACTGTACAGACAGTCTTAGTCACTTGGGGGGAATCCTCTCTGAACAAGACAGTGTCTTAAGGCTTCCTCTAAACTGTATTCATATAAAAGGGTCATGTACTATACTTATTTTTATTATTCTCTACATAGGATATTAGTAAAGGTTAGTTGTATCAAAAATCAGTCATAATTCAGTTTTTATGTTGATTTTCCACCATCTCCTATCTTAATTATTTACAAACAAAAAGACTGAAAACTTCTCCCTTCTCCATAACAGTCACATATGTATCCATGCTGTGGACATTGCCATTTTTGAATGCATTTTTAATCTGGCACACTTCCTAAAGCCCGGGCAATACGACTAATTTCTTGATCACTTCTTCTATTTTAACTTGCGACAGCTTTAACAGAGAGTTTCAACAGCGCCTCTCATTTACACTTCAGCTGCTAAAGTCATTTGATCATTTTAACTATATTTATCTTGCATTAATCATTTTTAATCTACATCTGCTTGTTCCAGGTGCTGCCATCATATCACATTTTCCCACAGTTAATGTCAGCTGCATTTCATTAACTCTGAAATTACTGTTGCCCTGCCACTTTCTGCTGATGGCAGATCCCATGAAATCCAGTTTAGAAGTATGCAGGCTCATTTAATCACTGTGATTTGCATGTTGATAAGGTGTGAGCCCATGTGTCTCATTTGCACATTTGAAGGCTGACGGAGTGGATGGGACTGACCTCCTCACAATGAGATTGCGATGATATAAACACAATGCTTACCTTGCGGTCACGGAAACCGACTCTCTGTTTCTTCTTTTTCTCTTCTGATCCCGCCTCCTCTTCCTCCTCTCCGCTGCTCGACTCAATTGCGCCGTCTGACTCTGCCTCCTCTTCTTTCAGAAGCTCCTCCTTGTTCATCTGTTCCTCATGCTTGACTGAAGACCCCGCCTCCGCATATGCTCTGCCAATCAGGAGAAAGTATGAATGAGTCTGTTAACTACATTTCAATTAAAGATTATGAAGACAATAAATGTACTTTGGGTTAGCGTGTACTACTGAATCGTGCACAAAAGACCAGAATCATTAGCATTAAGGAAGCAAAATGGAGGCAATTCTAATCCCACACTGATTTTAAAACAATATTGTACTACCTCCCATTATATTCAAGAGTTAAATTTGTAATTTAACTGTCAGTGTGTGTATTTATCTAGTTCATTGATGTGATCCTCATACTAAAAGTCAATGAAGGGTGGAGCGAGGTCAATATCTTCAGGACACAAAGCAATAATTGAAAAAAGAACAGTCGTTGATTTGATGGGATGTGTGTTTGTGGGTGGGTCCAATAACTCAATTTAATGAGACATAAGGAAATTGACCGCCCAGCCCAGGACCTGAAATGGTATCTCATCCCATAACTCCCTCATTCTATAGATCACCCCTCAGATGAATTTCCTTATACTGTTGACATATCAGCCCCTTCATTCATCATATATCAGCCCCTTCATTTTTTTCACATCCTGCTGGACTGGCCTTGACCCACACTGCAGATAAATCTCTGCAGATATGGTCTGTGCGAGGACATTTGTGTTAAAGCTGAAGTCCCTCATTTCTTTCAGGTTAATATACTTTCCCCTAGCCTGGTTGTGTGTAGACAACTATGTGTAAACCATTTGCAGGTTGAGCTTGCCATAAGTAGGAAGAGTTTGCAAGTGAATCTCACAAAATCTGCATCCAGGTCACATTTCACCTTAAAATTAAGGTACAATAATAATAAGTAATTTAATAATCCTTTTATCCAAAACTCTTCTTTGGTTATCTTTGTTATTTTTGGTGACATAACCTGCTGCAAATGATAACGAGTAATTGTGGTCCATGATGAAACAACAACAGTGTATGAAACAACAACAGAGAAGCGGATGTCACAACTATTCTTCTGCATTTTATTATAAAAGTCACTCTATTACAATGGTTTCTACAGCAGTACAAAAGAAAACCTGGGATATTGCTGATATTACGTCAATCACAGGCTACAAGTGACAAGAGATGGTGCACTACTTAAAATTGCTAATCTGTCTGGATTTACACTTGGAAATATTTGTGATAATGTAAGTACACAATTGAACACTGTACAAGTGGTTTTTGAATACTTTAATACAAAACTCATACAGGTTGCGCCTTTAAAGCAAAAAGAAAAAATATATTTTGCAGAAAAAATCATTGCCAGCCTACGTTAAAACCATTACAATTTTGTTTATTTTGTTAAGTCATTTTGTTCTGTTGGTTTTTGGTAAAATGTGACCTGGAGATGTTTTCGTCTGTCACCATAGGGCTTTTTAAAACATTGCTATGTTTGAGTGGTCTGAAAGAACAAGTGTCCCAACCAATGAAATGAAGGTGGGGCAGGACTCTAAATAAAATATGCTATTTGGCTGTACCTTGTCCATAGCAGTCCAGTGCCGGCCGAGACACCCGTCACCCCTGCCAGTGCAGCCAGCATCACTCTGCGCTGCTGATGGGAACGAAACGCACCGGTGTGATGCCGTCTCGACAACTGAACCATACCGATGATGGCAGCCGTCACGACACGCAAGCGGTACATACTGAAACAGAAAAATAAAAAAAGGTTAAGAGAAAGTAATTACTATGCAAACAAAAGGTTAATTCAGAATGAAAATTCTATCCAAACACAAGTACTTCACTGATTGCACCAAAGCATGAATAAAATTATAATAGGCCAGTGTACTAAAAGTTAAAAACTATTGTAAAAACATCTACCCCTCAGCCCAGCACCACTTTCATTACGGGTATCTGAACTGACCTCAAATGGCAAATTATTATGTGATTGGGTCGACAACTTGAAGCAGCAAATGGGGGTTCTGGATGTTTTCATAATACTGTTTGGATTAAAATGAATCTTTTCTCTGTAGCTGGAATACATGAGCCTGCAAATCCCATCAAACTAATTAAACAGCAGCACAGGAAAAGCTTCATTTAACAAATTACTTTCCTTAAATAAAGAACTTGCACTGTGAACATACACCAGATCTTCACACATGTACATTAGATCTTTATACAACCACATCAGATTTTATACACAAACATCTTATCTTTAAACATGTACATGGGATTCTAATACTAGAACATCAGATCCTTACACAAAAACATCAGATCTTTACACAAGAACATCAGAACATCAGATATTTCAGCATCTGAATCACAAATACTCTGATTTGATATAGGTGCTGAAGACCTGTTAATTCTTTATTTAAATTTAGAGAATGCGATTTTGATTCTTTATTTTTGCAATCAATTCTTTGCACATGCACTGTTGTCTCACACAGTTTGGGCAGACAAAAAATTGTGGCTGCATCTGGACAGGGCATGGACCTGGATACTCCTGCTAAAACTTCCAAAACAGTTCATAATGACTTAGGGTTAGGGTTAGCCTAACCCTAACAGGTTTCCAAGTTTTGATAAATATCATATTTAAAGAAAATACAGATATCATTTTGTTAATAATATCCAAATTAAAATTGGGGGTAATGTACTAAAAACAAATAGTACAGAACACAACACAACCACCAACTTTTGATTGAAGTTGCAGGAGACATTTTGAGACCTGAAATGTTCAATGTTCTTTTGTGTCAATTTTCCAGACACCCCTACATGAAGCAGCATCTGCTCATTTTCCACTGAAAACAGCCAACTTATTTCTCACACATCTTGCGACAACAAACCACAGGCAGAGAGTGAATGATGAACCAGTCATCCATGCTGTTCCCTGTTTCCAAGAAGGGAAGCCAAAGGCTCTGTGGAGACTGAAGAGCCACCTGTCCATTTTCCAATATTGACTGTCATTTGATTGAGGTCCTGATTCAGCAGAACATAATAAGAGCCAGAGCGCTACATGCTAATTGGAGTGAGCACTTGTGCGTGACATTGTAGACTGATGGGGCTCTGGTCTCTGGGGTTCAGAGCATCGTGACTTTGGCTAAGAGCACTGCAGCACTGTTCAAACAGAGCAGAAACTGCATTAGCCCAGTATACACCCACGTGGGTTTTCTCTAAATGGCTGCAACCAGTCCTAGCTTTCTCAATGAAAACTTAATATGCAACTTCACATTGCAACGGTTAGGTTATGGTAATATAACGCTGTTATTAATTTCATTTTTGCACAATTCAAAAATAATTGATGTTTTTCTGCACATTTCAATGGGAGTTAAAGCTGGTCTAAATTTAAACTGTTATTGTTATTCATTAATCCAGTACTTCATCTGAGTACCAATTGATTGTAATTTAAACATATTTTGCACGCCATACACTTTGTAAGCGACCAATGTGGCATCGCATTATAAACAATTAGAGTGTAGTAAGCGCAAAGTGTTAAAGTTAATAACATTCAATCTTACATGACCTTGTGTAAAACACAAACAAGACCTTGTAAAGTCTTTAAGTATTTTGGGCACTGTATTAAATAAAATTACAATATAATTAATATAATAAGTTTCCTTTACAACACATTCAAGGTTTCCAACTTTAATAAGGAAAACTAACAAATTTGTGTATGATAATATATGAGATGCCAGGCCCATTTAGATTAATTTAGAATGGCTCATTTAGCTTAATTACAAATGCTTTTCTCAACCTTAACCTTCACAGAAGATCGAGATTGAGTTCAGTGATAAATGTGATTAGATTCAAATAAGTTAATCAACATGGACCAGTTTCTAAGTTAATAATAATGACACTGTAAGACATTCAGTATTCCAGATCAGGTCAGATGTACCTACACATCAGAGAAAGCTATAATCATGGAAACTATTTTTAAAAAACTTCATGCGTTAAAGGTAGGGTACGCGATTATTTACAGAAATATTTTTTGTTATGCTGGTTGAAAGTATCTTCACATTCTAACAGCAATCACTAAGTAAAGTGATCCAAATATATTTATATCAATATTTTCTATTGAAGGCACAGGACCATAAAATGTTCATCCAACCATTGCATTTGGTCCGAATGCATTGATAGGATGTACTACTTGCCTGTCAAACTATGTACTTGCATATCTCTGCGCATCCCAGACAATCTTCCATCATCAACATGTTCATGAGTTTTGGAGGAGGCGTGGCTTTGGAGGGCACTCTAAAGGAAGGGTGGGTTCTTATGCTTCAAAAACTAGCTTGCTATTGCTAGCCTCTCAGAAATTGCCTACCCTACGATTAATAATAACAAAAACTTGCCGAATAAAAAAAAATAACAAAAAGCTAAATAAATCACAATTGAACTGTCAAAATTTTAGGCAAGAAATGATTTTTACAGCACTATCACAATTTTGTTTTTTAAAACATCTAAAAACATCTTCACCTAATATTCACCGCATGTCAGTCCAATCTTAAAATGCAGAAGAGAATTTATAAGGAATGTTCACGGTGTTCTTAATTTTCATATAAAGACAGTAAATGATTAAGTCTGTTAGTCATTAACATTCTTCCCAATGACTATTGTGCATCACAGAAAAAAAGACACAAGGTAAAGAATATGAGGTTTCATTTTTGGGTAAAGTTTCCCTTCAAGTCACATATCCTGGAAGAAGAATTTAACCATCACAGCTGGGCTTTTGTAACATGTTCAATAATAGAAAAGCATATTTTAAAATGGGATCCATATTTTACAATCAGCTTCCAGGCAGGAAACTTTTATACTGCTGAGGCAAACCTGAGCTCTGGTATCTTAAAGCCACAACCTCTCCATTGGCCCAGAGATTTTAAGACTCCCAAATCCATTTACCGAAAGAGAGCTCTTTAACCTTGATTCACTCCAATCTTTAACACTCATCTCAACAACAAACACAGCACAGCACTGAGCTTCACATGTCCAGTGGCAACCTAGAATCAGCTTCTCAATATTCATCAGTAATCAAATAGCCACGCAGCTCTCAAATAATTCCTGCCAGTCACTTCAGCCATGGGAAAGTGGGGCCCAAGAAATCCAGCTGGAGCTGAATGTGACTGTGGGACCAATCTTGTTTTTTTTTACAGTGCAAATGGAAGACTTAGAAAGCTGATGATACTACCAAAACACACTGTCTCTCTAATAAAATGGTGCACAGAATCTGTCCTATATTTGATCTAACGTTATTTCTCTAACAAATTTAGAAACAAAAAGATTTTCCTTGCTTAGGACCTAAATTGGCACTAAGCACTTTTATATATCAAAGATGTAGGATTTTAGCATACACACACCTCATGATCAAATCTGTGTGTACTACTATTGTATAAATAAGCCCAGTGGGTCTCATTTACCATTCAAGTACTTAAATATGTGCACAATTTCTGTCAAATTTTTTACAAATCTGTTCATACCTTCATTTAATGCTGATGAATCTGGATTATTCTAAATGTGGGAGTATGTGCTTGCAGTTCATAATTATCACCATACACACTCACACCATCTCCATGTAAGGGCTTTCCAAACAACCCCACCTGTACAGCCCTTTGTCACACTCTGCAAACATATGCTGATCCGTGTCTGCCATCATGTTTGCATTTCATCATCAAATAAACTGAAATAAATCCAAGCCTGTGACACATCTGGCTAAATGACCTCAAGATATGAAGTGCAATACTCTCAGCTTGCAACACATTACCTGCAGCAAAATAACGTCCTTCTACTCTGAAGAAAACAGAACCAATTATTTCAGATATACACCAAAAGCAAGTCACAACGAAAGCAGCAGAAACAAAACAGTCAACAACTACATCATATGTATGACATAATTTGACCAACAGCACTTCATTTCTTATTTAAATTGGATTATAGAATCTTTAGCTCTACAAGGACAAAATGGACAACTAACGGAAACTACCTACTATTGGTCACAAGATAAAGTAGGGTTACAGCTTACACCACAACTTACACAATGTTTTATCAGTTTGCAATAATAATTCAATTATTCAATTAAGCTAACCTGAAACAGCAGATAAAACAGGTGAGACAATCGTCTTTACAGCCTTCAAAGACCGAAGTCAGATCAAAAATAGAAACATTTACAGTACTGTACATGCCAATATTTTAAACACAATACCTTTATATACAATATTATTAAATCAGTATACATAACAATAAGCAAGTATTAATTAAACAAAATGCTCAGGTTTAAAATGACAACAAAAAGTATTGATGTGCGGTTTTAAAATAAAATAAGGTGCTAGTTAAAGGATAACAACATGGCAAATGAAAATGGTCACTGCTCACAACTTTGCCAAATGATGCATCAGCAAATAATCCGGCACTTTAAGAACCATGTTCCCCAACACAAAAACTAGAAGAATTTGGGGCATTTCAATACAGTTCAAAGTTACAAAGCATCTAGTCAAACTTCTGGTAAAAGTATAGAGCCAGGCCCAAAACATCTGACTCTGAATGCAGATGATCTTAGGTCAAGGGTGTCCAAACTCCCTCCTGAAGGACCATTATTATACAGAGTTTAGCTCCAATAGCTCCCTAATAAACCTGTCTGTACGTTTGTAGTCTGCCTTGTAAGAACTTGATTAGAAGGTTGAGGTGTGTTTGATTGGGGTTGAAGCTTGTTCCTGGAGGGCTAGTTTTCTAGAGTTTATTTCCAACCCTAATTAAACACAATCTGAACCTGCTAATCAGGATTATTAGATTTATCAGGGTTGAAGATAAACTCTAGAAAACTAGCCCTCCAGGAACAAGCTTCAACCCCATCAAACACACCTCAACCAAGTTCAGCTATCCATGGTATATAGTATCTATAGCATACCTATGTTTGAGTGTAATTACTATAGTCAGAGAAGTCTTTCTAAGATGGTAAAATACTGTAACATCTCAATTTTGTGTAAAGTATATAAGCGGTGCGAAAACTTAACTTTTCAAGATTCAGAGCTTATGGTCATATTTAAGTTCTGTATTAAAACGTGGAGCTTTATGAACATGGTGAACCACAACAAGCCAGACAGTCAGAAAGCCAAACAGATTATCAATCCAAAGAAGTTAAGCGAATCATTTTTTAAGCATGTATTTTAACATGACGATAATGCCATGGTATCATTTGATGTACATTGTTTACATGGTACTTCAGTGCCAGGCTATGGATAACATCACCACGATGCTGTTTTGTAATAGGCATCTTAAATTTTAATGTTTATCCCAACAACACAAACTGTAACAACAACAATAACGTCATGCATTTAATACAAAAACAAAACCAGCTAAACTAAGATGACATGACCTCGCAGGTTAAACAAAGTGGGTCCGAGGCCACTTATTAATCTCATAGGATCCATACAGTTTATATTATATGATCTACAGTTTACATTGAGCATCTGCATCAGTGAGACGTGATGCAGGTGTCTTAGCTTGCGCAACAGAGCCCTTTTTTACACTGTTTTTAATAACTGATAAAAAGCAATGTAAGAAGTATGACGACAGCAAATATGCAACTATTAACATCCTTAACCTCAATATGGTTATGCGATCAGTTGATGTCAAACAGCCCCGTTATGTAAACACAGTCGGGACATAGGCTCTCCTCGCTAACTCCAGTAGCTCGCTCTAGCTGTCAGTTGTGTTAAAGCGATCGGTGCAGATCATTTACTCACTTTCACAAGTCTGACGACGCCAGATAAATGCCTGCGCGGGTTGTATCTCTAGAATAGGGTTGTAGAAATGCTGTCGATTTACCTCCGATTATCCTTTAATAAACGTCGTATTGACTTTCTCCGCTGAAGTTCCGCGTCTACGGAGGCCGAACACACACGCACGCACAAACATACATACACACGCCTCCTCTACACTGCTCACGTCTTCTGCTCCTCCCTTCTGACTGTAAACATCGTGTTAGTAATGCAGGAACTCAACTGCAGTTTTTGTCTAATGTAAATGTTGTGAGTGTATGCAGTAGATAAGAGTATGACTTGGTGGTCAACGCATCCCTAGTTGATGAATGGTTGTACGTTGAACATATCCAAAGATATTATTGTGCTTTGTTGTGGTATTTTTTCTGGTATAGTTCATATATAAATACTTCATTGCCCACAGAAACGTATCATTGTGTTACCATGTTGTTTGTACATGTTGCAATAGTATTACTGTGTTTTTGGAAACTTACCTGATAGTAATTTTCATGGTATTCTTTGTCTTGGAAAACAGATAAATGCTAAATGATTTAATGGTGAAACAATATCATTGTGTACAACAAAGTACCATATGGTGTTACAATCTGATACCATCACATAATCACACATAAATTTACTACACAAAAATCATACAAATCACGTGTATAAAAAAGAGCAAGAGTAGCAACAGATACATAAAATCTGAATTTAATTAGATACATCTTATCTAATTATCTAAGTAAGGTTTAATTAAATGCATTAGATAATATTTACTAATGTGTTACTTCCTCACCACTCCTTTCTCACACACACAGACACGCACACACACACAAGCATGTTCACATTCTCTTTCCTGTAATTTTTAGACATACTGTGACAGCTTGTTTGTCTGTTTGTAAAAAGTACAATGTTTCTGTCCTACTTATGTTGTCAGATTGGTTTTTACAGGTTTGTCAGATTTACATGTGGTCACTTCTTGTGTTGTTGAAATGTGTTCTTGAACCAGTTGATCAACTAGGCTAAGCCTTGTTACAAAATGCAGCTAGAACTGGTTTACCACCTTAACCACCCTACGCTGGTATGAATTTCCAGCAGGACAGAATCATCAGTATTCAGCACTGGATGTGTGGATGGATTTTTGACAGGCTACTTTGATAGATTAATTTCATTTTCTCCTCTAAGACATAGACATAGCTGCTGAAGATATGTCTCAAAATTTAAGCTTTAAGATATGTGTGAGTCTTCAATTAGGAAACCTTTTAAAAAGAAATTGTAAAAAATAACTTTAACATGAAAAATACATATTTTCATTTCATTTGGCGTGTTTGTTTGTATTTGTACAGTTTAAAGCTTGTTTCAACAAAGATTGGCTTCCATTACTGTTAGAATGTAAGACAATTACTTACCATAAGAGAACAATAGAGTCTTTCAAAACAAACATTTACTGTATGTTTGGTTATGATAGGTATAAGAAGTGAAACAGAAGCACATCTTGTCAGCACACAACAGAGCAGAAAGTTTGGACAGTGAACTACAAACAGGCCGAATTTTTGATGGTTAACCTACCTACATGTTTGAACTTGCTAAATTCTTTCATTCCTTCTTTCTTTATCCCTGTTTCTCTCTTCCACACTCACATTTGCTTTTTGACACTGTATAATTTGTCTCTCAGCATTATCACACACAATCCCGACAAAATAGACTAATACTGGCATTTCCACTGGTTGATCCAGAATTTCCACTCTGGATCAACAACCATAAAACAGGATCTGACTAGGCTTTTTTGCATGGAGGATCCAGCCACACAAAACCATTCTATTTGGGATAATCTTGGAGATGCAGATATCTTTAAAAAACAAATGTATTTTTTTTATTTGCAATTTGTGAGGCTTGGTTTTGTCACCAGGCTGTTTAGTTTTTGGTGCCATAACACACTAATAAACAGTCACTAAAAGTCTGCTAATTGGATCAAGTCACATGAACAATTCTATGACAAGTTCACTAAAACAATCTATTGATCAGTAAATGGGTGATAAATTCAAGACCTGATGGAATGCAATATTTGGCTTTTAGTCAATGTTAATTATTATATATGGCACTAGTGAAGGGGATGTAGTTTCAAAGAGGATGACTCTTTCTTTCTGTCCTGCCTTAATTTTCTGTTTCCAGTTTGTCCAAAATGTGTTTGTCAGATCATTTTATAGCATCTATAAAACAAACCAAATTCATAGATCATATCTGCTTAGCCATAAGCAATGTGTCTATTGGATGTAGGAATGTTGCAGTTATTGAGCCTTTGCAAATATATTAATATTTATAGCCAAGCATAATGTATTCAATCTGTAGTGCACTTGTAATCTATTCATGCGTAATATCCACAGGCCACTGACTGTTTTCACATTAATTTGGAGAGTAAAGCCGTCCCAAATTTAAACCCACTCTCCTGTACTCAAATTTCTACAAATCTCCATACACGTCTCTGCCATTGTCCATTTTTAGAATGTGAATCTAGAAATTCACTCTAGAAATATGCAAGTGTGAGAGTTCAAATCCAGTTAAAGTGTATAGTCTGCCAGTCATGATGTGTAAAATACACCAACTTTATTCATGGTCATTTTATTTTCAGTTTTTTATTCAAGTCAGTTTATTTCAAGTTTATTTCAGTCTATCAGTAACGGGTCATTGGTAGCATAGCAGAGCTTTCTGCTGCTTGGCTGTCAGAATCTGTCCTCCAATCATAGATGGTTTCTATGAGGCCACTTTCAGTTAGAATAAAACATGATGTCTTATTTTGTACTCACTGCCAAAAGGTATGTATAAAACGTCTTGTATAATCAGGGGACGTACAGGGCCATTTTTGGAGCAATTTTTATACATCCAGCGCTTACATACTGCATTTCCATGAAATAAAGTGAATGGAGTGGGATGGAGGGTGGGGGTTCTCTCTGGTGATACTCAGAGAGGAAGTCATGGGCACAGAATGGGTATTCTGATAATATCTGCATGCAAATCCATCGTAATCACAATAAACCTATTCAGCACCATACACCCACCGCATGACCCAGTCAGCCATTTTGGCGACATGTATGCTCATCACTTTTGTTTCTTTATTGCATACAAAAGCACATGATTGTATTATAATTTCATTAAACTTTTATTATTTTTTAAAATAAAAACCTTTTAATAAAATTGTAATATATAATAATAATAATAATAATTAATTATCTGGTTTTACAGAAAGTGTAATTTGACTTCATTCCTCTGTGGCTACACAATGTTTGAAACAGAAGTGTGTGTGGGTGCTGAGGATGGTGGAGTGTTTGTAGCTTGGAATTGTTGCTTAGAATTTAAACTTGCAATCTTATGTTTCAAACAGAGAATGTGATATAGAGGCAGAAGACATCGATTCCAGCTTTAAATTACTAATTGTCTGGTAGGGTTTGCCATTTATCATTAAGAATTGCTGTGTATGAATTTTGTTGAGACATATTGCAAACTTACACATTTTTAAAAAGTGAATGTTTAAATAGCTTAAATGTTGTTTAGTTCAGTTCAATTTTAAAACTTGAAAACAAGAGTTTCATTGAGGAGGAAAAGTTTTTGTAGCTGTTTTTATCTATCATCAATGTGTGTATGAATGAAAGAACTTGACTCAGGTTACAGCCAGGATACATACTGCTAATTGAAGGCATGTGTTCGTTCCAGCAGAACGAGAAATGCTAGTTCAGATTTCTGCTTATCTTGCCTGGTCACTGTGTGTGCACTTGCATGAGGTGTAGGCCAAGTCTGTGTGTGTTATCTTGCATGAGGTGTAGGCCAAGTCATTAGGTGTGGAATCCACTTAACAGTGAGACTAATAATTGAAAATATGTGCCATTTCTTTCATCAAAGTATTTGGGTTTTGGTGTGGATGAATTTTTCATATGGGCTGAATGAAGGGTGTCAGGTGCTCACTCCCTTTTCTCGCTTGATTCACTGCCGTAGGAGTGGTGCATTCATCTGGGGCTGACAAATGTTTCTGCGTCACCGTAGATACCCGTCCCTATGCTCACTCCCTAGACTTGACTGCATTGTTGGAACCTGACCTTTAAATGGGGCGTTGAATGGAATTGAAATGGGGCATTATAGTGTCAAGGTTGTTTGAGAAATGATTATAGGGTTGTGAAGTACAACGCTGTACTGATGTTCCTTTTTCCTAATTTCAGCAATTACGCAAACAACATTTAACATACAGATTCCATTTATCTTTGTTATAAACTTTATGAAATTTAAGATCAAGTTTTCATACACACCACATTCATAAAGTCTGGTCCACATTATAGAAAATTAAGGTAAACAAACAGTCTACTAAAACAGAAAATGACACTTTAACCGTTTGGTTTTTAAAACTGGGGGCAATTGTGGTCTATTGGTTATGGAGTCGGGCTTGTAATCAGTAGGTTGCTGGATTGATTCCAGCTCCGGCAGGTAGCAACAGTGATTGCTGCCCACTGCTCCGGGTGTGTATGTGTTCACGACTTGCAGTGTGTGTTCACTCCTCATGAAGGATGGGTTAAATGCAGAGGTCACATTTTGGTTATGGGTAACCATAACTGACAAAAACATATCACTTTCATGTTTTCATCATTTTATTTTGATATTGCATCACTCATAGCTCCTAAACGTTTAAAATAGAGTTTAGGAAGATGTATATAACCACAATCATTAGCTCTGATTAGCTTTTTAAAGCCTTGTCTCTTGTAAAAAGGCTCAACGCAACCGCAGACTTTGATAAACGTGACGTCTGTGTCCGTACCATTCTTATCAATCAGAGCGTAAACTTCTATCTCCCTTTTTCCAAATATTAAATCTCGTATCTCCGATTAAACATGCTTTTGGGGGAAATGTTGTGTTAATGTTGGTACACAACAGTTTTGTCACGAGTGCACGTGAATGGAAGGAGCAATACGATGAAGAATTCACACAGAAGTATTTAATAATTTAATAAATAATCCACAGGACTGGGAAAACAGGCAGGAACAAACACACCAAAACTAACATTAATACCAGAACCCCAGACACAGAACTGAAAACAACTTATAAAGCATACTAATGGAACACAGACAGGTGAATGCGATTAAACTAAACAAGAACAGGAAAATCATGGGCATACAAGAGGGAGAAACCAAACAGACAGTGGGTGTGACAAGTATATGATAGCAATAAAAGGTATAATACCAACTTTAACGATACAATGTTTAATAACTTTAAAAATATGCAGTTTTTTTTATTTCCTGAAAAATGATGATTTTTCAGATATGCGGATTCCGTCCGACAATGACGATATGGACTTTGTCATCAGAATTTCAGTTCCTCTAAATGTAACAAGTCTGGATTATTTCACAGACATAATGGAAACAGTTCACACCCAAAAATTAAAATTCTAATTTACTCATCATGTTATTCTTTGAATATGGTGTGGCCCTCTAAACATTTACAATGTACTCTTGTCACTTTAGTAAAAAAAACCACAAAAATCTGATATTTTGACCTTTGACATCTCTTGACTGAACTTTCAATGGCAATGCTCATAACACCAACATATTTAACCACTACATGAATTTATGTGAGTATGAGTGTGATACTTTGATACTGAATTATGATACACTATGTTGCTACCTTGCAAACATTGGAATTTCCATCTGCTTTTGCAGTTACAGTCTTTATATTTGTAAGTGCATATATATGACAGGGTGATTGAACACAGCCTTTTGTTAACATGGGAGGGAAGATGTTCTCTTTTAAACAACAAACTTCAGTTCTAAAGTCCCTGAATACTGGCTGTATATCTTATGATTTAGTTTCAGCATAATAAAATCCCATAACAGTTTCAGTAACAGTATTAGGTTGTTAAAAACCAAGATTGTGTAAGATATTTCCTTATCTGTAAGGGTTCGTTTGAAATGCCTGTAGAACTTATAGGTGTTCTAAGAAAAACAGCTCAAATATGCGCATGACAATCTCCCATGGCAACAGAGGAGCAGCCCCGAGAAAGTTGTAGGCAGAGAATCAGGATGTCAACCATGTTTTCAGGCAGCAGTGATTGTTAGGAAAAGGCCTTTAGGAGTCTGTAACTCAGCAACAGGTGTGAGGGACAAAACTGTCTTTTTTTAGCCTCTGCCATCACATGGCCCACATTAACAAACTGCATAAGTCAGCTGTTGAATGCACATGCTGTCCTAAAATACAGCACTAATGGCCATCTGTAGATACTCAGTTGGTTCCACTCTGGCAAAGCTTAAGTCTGTTTGCACAGAGGATTTGGTGGATGGGGTTAGTTTTTCAATCTGAATAGTCCTGATTTGCTTACACCAATGGTTATTGTTTTTATAATAAAAATCAAAAAGATTTCACATATATGAAGACATAAAATAAATGCTCTACTTTGTTTTAAAATAGTTTTATGTTACATCATTTTATATAATAATTTGGTTACCACGACAACAAGCACAAGCAGCGCTAGCTTTTTTGGGTCATTGTTAGAAAGACATGGAAAAAATATTATGAAGTCTTTATATACCACAACGTTATATACCTTAGAGATGTAAGCTGTGTCTTTGTTCATTGTAATTTTTTGCAGACTATAATACATCTAAAATACCTATTTGTTTTTATAAAATGTCAACTCAACTAACCCTAGTTAGTATTGTCATGCATAGTTGTGGCTGTCCAAGGTCAAAGATTAATTGATTTATAGACATAGTTAAACATTTTAATGTTTAAACATTGTAAACATTTTAACCCAACATACAGTATATAAAAGCTTTTATATAATGTTTATTAAAAAAACAACTTTAAAGGTGACAGTTCAGTTTTATTTAGCGCTTTTAACAATGGTGGTTGTAAAAAATGGGCAAGCAATGGCAGTAAAACACCTTTAGGCCTGGAAGAAACCTTGTGGGGAACTACTGCTCAAAGGTCCCTTCTAACTAACCTTGGAGAATTAGTTCTTTAACAACAGTCAGTCATAGATAGTCAGTAGTGTTCTCCATATTTGATCACTCAACAAGATTAAGGTGTATACAGATGTATACGGCATCCCAAGGTCTATGCCAATTTTTTATGGCAGAACAAGATGGATTGAAAAAAACTATCAACAGAAGTCATTTTCTGGCAGAAAATGTATTGTCCATACAAACATTAAAAGGGTAGCTCACCAAGAAAATGAAAATTCCAGTTAATTTACTAACCCTCAGGATAAGATATAGATGACAAGTTTTCTTCAGTGGAATAGTTAAAAGATTTTTAGCTAAAACTGTAGTCCTTGGTGATTTGTAAAATGCAAGTCCATGGTCCATGTTGTGTCTTTGGAAGTTAAAAAAGCAGATACAGGCAACAAATAATAAATCTATGCCACTCTTGACAATGTATTGACATCTTATGAAGTGAAACGATCGGTCTGTGCAAGAAACTGAACACTATTTACAACATTATATCCATTATAACTCACAGCCTCAGTTAAACATATGTTTATTTAAATTGAAATATTAACGTACAATTAAAGGCAGAGCATTTAAAGGCAAATTTATACTGTTCTAATTTAGAAATTTATACATTTGTTATTTGTGGAAAATGGACTGTAAAATGTTGATCCAGTCATTGCATTTGGTCTGAAGGCAATCTTTGAAATAATCAACTTAGCTGTCTTTTTGAAATAATAAACAAGATACACAGAGGAACTCTTTCCTAAAAGACATGCAACAGAAGTTCTGTGTGCTTTGTGTTACTGTTTGGAGTGGATTATAGCTGCCTTGATAGAGTATATTAAATGTACTTTCGAGTTTTCTCGTCCAATACCTCCAGAGAATTGTTTGAAGGACAGACTAATAATAGAGACATAATTATGTAATGCAGAGCACAGATCAGTTGCCAACATGAAGGAACAAATGACACAGTAACACAGTGGCACATTGGAACATTGAATAGCCTAGGAGATGATATAAGACACAGTTCTACTGTTTCACATTGTATGTAGAATTTAGCAGTGAAAATACCCTAAAGAAAGTACTGCTGTGGTACTATAATACAGGCAGTGTACTGGGGTTGTATATTCCTCAGGGCCCCTTTTTGCAAGTCATTTTATGGTATAGGCATATACAATAATTCAGGACTTCAAAGCATTTATTAAACACTTCCAACATTATTGCCCCAAATAACGGTGCATTAAGTCACACAGTATGTGAGAGTATATGTGGCTTAATAAAGTGAGTAGTTTAAAAACTATTTAATGGCTTTTATTTACAAGGTATTTATTGGCTAAACACATACGGGGACCACACATAATGATTTAACTATTGTTTTATCAGAAATTGTAATGAATAAATTGTGTACAACTACAACATTTACAACACAACAACTTGCACCAATGTGATAACATTCCCTGCCCTGACATTTTTTAAGTTTACCCTTGTCCTGACAATGCGGTTTAACTTTTGGTTAAAATCCACCACATTAAAAGAACACAATGGCACGCAGGGAATAAATAATAAAAAAAAGTCGTTAAACAAAAGTTGTACTATTTCTCTTTCATAAGGACATCAGTGACCGGCTGGTAAGGAGCGTCCCGCGTTTTCTGATTGGTCATGCTGTTTATTTGACGCGTCTTCAAGCTGCCAAACTGAACGACAGAACTGCTCGTCTTATTATTGGACGAAAAGTGTTTCAAGCGGTGCCAGCAGGTAACCTCATGACCAATCAAAACGCTGCTTTCATGTTCGTGGTATTGGGACTTCCTTATTCTGACTATTTCGGAGCGTGAAACGACATATCGAGGGTTAAATTAAACGTGTCAGAATTGTACCTATTAAATTACATAAAAGTCTCCCCAGATATCGAAGCTACTTCGAAAAGGGAACCGCAGCAAGCTTTTGTTTTAAACATTTGTTGTGTGCGTGAGTGTGTGTGTATGAAATATTAGCCCAGCCCAGCAGCCCTTCCTATTCCCCTCCCTTTCCTCCAACGTTGTCAGTCGGTTCGCCCGCAGCACTTGCGTTCTTTCGGCCGGGTTTCACTCCAGAGATGGCTGCGAAAGTGTGTAGATCGGTCCTCCTCCTGTCCCGGAGCAGTGGAGCCGTAGCATCTTCCGCTTTTCCCGCATTTGGTGTCTTGTCACATCGACACCAAAAGAGCAGAAGAACGGTGAGTCTCCGGAATAGAAACCGAGCATGGGTTGCTGCTGATTGCTGGACAAGGGGAGGGTTGTTAAGGGATAGATAAGGGGGTTGGGTTCCTCTCTGTCTGGGAAGGATTAGATTAAAAAAAGATCCTGCCAAGGAAGTGTTGTGCATACGTCGTTTTGGGACGTTTCTTTTCGCATTGATTGTTATTGTTGCATTGCACGATGAAGAACGGTTGTGCTGCATCATTAACCAGTGCACTTTCAGTCTGCCCGTACAAGACGTCCGGCGTCTACTCGCATATACAGTGTAATATCTTTACTCAGTCTGATCATTTCTCCCAGCTTGCATTTCAAGTTTGCATGCATGCCACAGTAATAAACACACGCGATTGGATGCGCTGGGTTCCGTGCATTCGCTTTACAGGATAACCTTGAAAGCAACAGTGGTCTCAACTTTAACGCTGACTATACGCACTGAACTCTGAGACGGGGAGAATTTCATTCACTTTGAGTGATCGATTACGTGGCACTGAATCACTTTAATGCTTTCAACATTCGAGCACGCAACTCGTGCCCTCTTACGCGTTTCCAGACTGGACGGACCGTGTAAGTGGGGGTGATTCTCTGCAGTGTCCGAATGAATGTGTGCGAGACTACGGGAGGTGAGAGAGTGACAGTGCGGCAAAACTCTGGTCTTAAGGGGCGTTCACACGGGACGTTGCGTTAAAAACAGCGAGACGGAGCTAATCAGAACGCGCCTTTACTTGGGCTTTTAAAAGTTGAACTGTTCTGAAATTGACGCTGTCTTAAAACGCAACGTCCGTAAAACGCAACGCTGACGCAACATCAGTATGCCCTGAACGCCCCCCATAACTCAGTGCCTGCCCATTGGTGTCTGAGCAGCTACAGTCATCAGTGGGAATAAGGGATATACTCAACCATGCGCGTTGACTTGTGTTCTTCGTTTAATTATGTCACTCCCACATCCTCCCTTCCTGTCTGCGGGTGTTTCCCGTTTCTAGCGGCAAGCCTCTGGGTTTTCCTTTGAGCAAACTCCAGCGCACATTGCTCAATAGCGCTCCAGGATGCCTGGGGAAGATCGTCAGTATCATAGCTTTTGATTGTTACACATCCATGACTTTCTGGTGGAGAAAGAGTGAATGTGGAAGGGAAGATAAGTAGTTCCCTTACTATAAAGTACTGTGGTATCACCATAAAAAGATACTATGAAAATGTAAAGACACCACCATGGTACGCTTTGATGAACGTTATAATACAATAAATGAATAGATATACTTTTGTCACGTTAAACTTGTACTTTGGTGTTGGCATGTGCTTTAGTCAAGCACCATTGTAATACCAATTTTCCAACACTGCTACGATAGTAATGCTGTATTATTTAAGGTACTTTGCAGTACTATACTGTAGATAGGTAGAAAAAGTATTACTTTGGTATTAGCATGTTTTTGGCAAAATACCAGGGTAATGCCATTGTATTATTTGAAGTACCCCACAGTACAATTTAAATACCATAGTATATGAATATAGTAATCAAACTTTTTTTGTTATACTGTATAATAAAATGGCATCCGATACCGTGGTGTTGCAACAGGGCTTTGTTTGTAAGGCCTCTCTTGCCTAAGATATATGTGACTTGAAATTTAATGCCTGAGCTTATAGTAGTGTTTGCTTTTGATGAGATTGCAGCATTCATATCTCATTGGCAAAGAACTGAACTGGCAAAGAATCGCACCACCACATCTCTGAATTGCACCCCAACCCCTTCTATGGATTAAACAATCTCAGTTTGATCATGAATTCTGTGTGTCATCTATTTATTTCCCCCTGGGCAGTAGTATTTGTGGCCCTGTTGGCGTTTATAGCACTTCCCGAACCAACAAAGTGTGGGGACTTGCAATGCTTAGCACAAACCTGTCAAACTGGTAGTGAGCAGTGACAGGTTTTTGACAATAAGACTGTGCTGCCTTTATCTGTTCGTTCTGCTGGGGCACCAAATCTCAAAGCAGCATTTTATAATAAATATTTAGAGAACAGCTGTTAGGTGTTTAACAAATTGTTACATCACAATGTTTTCTTAGGGACTGTGCACTTTAGTAGAACTAACAAGAATCAAGGAGGCTTCCTCTGTAAAAAAACTGTAAAAAACACTTTGGATCTGTTCACATTGCACATGGATCAGATTTGATTTGCCAGTCTGACCTGTAAAACTTACTGTATTCCCACTGTTCTTTTAAATGATAAAATGTAAGACATGTTCATTTGTACATTTGTTGACTTTATAATTGCACATTTCAGTACAGATAAAATACATTTTATTTACAGTGGTTGCTATAGTAATGTTTTTTACCATCAACATGATGGCAGATAACAATTTAGGTTTTGACATTATAATGGACTTTCGAGGCATGTCAGAGAAAGAAAGTGATAGAGGCATCTTATGCCTTCATACATATGTTGTGTCCAAAACCACTGACTTCATTTATGCAATTTTCACAACATAGTGAACGTCACATTGTGTTATAAGAGAAAAGAGTGAGAAAAATTGAGTATATTTTACTGAAGCTACAGACAATATTGTGCCCTTACTATAATGTTACACACATGCTGCATCCTGAATGACGAAATGGATGCATTCAGTGTTTGTTTTCGGTCTAAAATGTTATTTAGATTTTTGCCCAGCTCCCAGACTAGAAACAATTAGATTTGAATTGGATACAGCAAAATAACTGTAAGCATTGGCTGAAAATTAGCTGTTATAAATGTTACGACAAAAACAACTCTCCGAAACGCTGGTCACACAGTGGCAGGTATTTAGCCTGACTCTGATGTTGGTCTCTTGAGGCACTTTACTCACGTTGGCTCCTTATTGACTCACTTGTTCAATAAAGCTTTGTATTTGAATGGGGAGAAATGCTGAGAACACAGAGGAACGAAGTGTACTCACAAAATCTGAAGGAGTAAATCACCTTCTAGGAGTTCTGTGTGGTTCTCTTAGTGGCTCAGTTCCATGCATAGACCGTTTTAGAGCCTTCAGTCTGGGCAGCGTTTCATTGAATTCTGACGGTTTCATCATTCCTCAAGCTTGTTATGTGTGAGATGCACTGACCTTGTGCTTTTATTTAAGTGTGTGTCTGTATTTCTATGAATGTGATGCAGAATCGAAGAATGAGTGTGAGTGAAGGATAAGAAGAAATCTATAAAAAATCTAATGATCACACTAATTTAGTACCTTTACACCAAATTGTTCATAATAACTATACTGTATCATACTGTATATTTGGTAATGACTAACGGTTCATTGAGGGTGTCAGATGTTAATTTGTTAACTGCTGATTTGGTAATTTGTTGAGGAAGCTGTTTTAGACTAACTGGGTCATTTAATTTCTTTGCGAATCAGACGACACAAATAGTGCTGTATATGTGTTATGTGTAACCAATGAAGGAGGAACATGTTGTCTTTTTGTCATCACATTCAATTCCTTTTATTCTTAATTTCTTTAGCCACAGTGCTGCAGATTGAGAGCTGCAGGCAACACTGTGTTTTAGTATAGTGTTCAAGAACCATTAACAGATCTGAACGTCAAGAAAGTTTTTAAATGAAACTGATTCTGAATTTTCCCAGCTCCAGTGCTTTAGTCCAATCAGCATGTAAATTGTCCCATCAAATGTGAGTGTGATTGACTTAGTGTCTTCAGTGATGTGGATTAGCAGGAAACGTGTGAGATTGGTGTAGACGTGCACATCTCCCAGAATAGACAGACATTTACAACAGAACCTCAGTTTTTAATTGCGATTAATCACATGTTTTAGGCATTTTTGGCTGTGTATATAAAAAGACAATGCAACGGATTCTGCAACCATCAGAAATGATTGCTGTGCCTAATAAAGAAGATATATGGAAAAGATGTTATATTTGTCTGATTTATGTGGCTATATAAGCCTAATACTCTGAGGGACTCTGCCACAGAGTATTAAATCTAGCTGGAGTCTAAATGACTCTCTCTAGACAGCATCATAAAGCATTTTCTTCTGTTCTTTGTGTCATGTTTTATGAATGCTTCTCTCTTATCTTATGTTGATAAGAGAGTACCGCTGTGACAAGAATGTTGACAAGTTACAAGTATTCCTAGATGTGTATTGTTTAAGTAACTGCTTTTTTCATCATTTTCTGGAGAAAATGTAAACATTGTTTTAGGGCTGAACAATATTGATAAACAAGAGACGTGAGACCAGTGTGAGAGCGTTTCTGTCCAATTGATGGAACTGGTATTTGCCCTGTTGGGTCAATGCTGTGTTGTCACCATATCACATGTTTTCATGCCCAAACATTTACAAGTTTACAGTTTAATTTTCTAAGATGTATTGAACATTGCCAAACTATGCTGATGTAACGGTATCTAGCTGGCTAACATAGATGAGGATTGTAAATTTGATTTAAAATTGGATTTTCATTGAATTGTAAAAACTGTAAATTATAGCTGAGATGTGATCACAAAGTGTTCTGAGTGTTTTTTAGTGTGTTGCTATGCAGTTGCTAGTGTTTTGAGTGGTTGCTAGGTGATTGTGTGTTGTCCACCCCCTGGTCTCTGTGATACAATGGTGCTTAGATATGACTCCGGATTCTTGCTTCACTGTATGTCTTTGATTTTTTTTTGTAAATGTGTGAGCAGCAATACTGATAAATGCTTTTAAAAACACCAATAACCAATATATTGATGTTAAAAGCTGATTAAGCAGATTAGTATTTCAGTTTAATTTAAAAAGGTTAATGATTAGTCTATTAACTGGGGGTCTCTGTTGTAACAATGGATGGTGTCATTTATTCAGCGCAGCGGAATGTCAATAAGGGCAAACTGTAAGCTGAATAATAAGCTCAAACTTATGCAACAAACTTATGCAAACTTATTCCTTTGTGTCTAATAAAAGATGTGATGATCCATTGGTGTAGTGTTCATGGCGATGCACCTAATTACTTACGACAATTGTACCTATAATTTTAAATCCTTAGATTTAGAATCATAATATGCAGTTACTATAGCATACATTCAGAATGGCATATACATATAACATTCAGAATGGCATATACAAACTATGCGTGTGCTCAGCATTGTCCTACTGTGTGTATTTTTCCTCACAGAAGTATAAACACAAAATATGTAAATAGAGAGATTCCCAACCATTCATGGGATCATTTACATTATAAACAGAAGCTGTTCTTCCTGTGTGTTGTCAGCTAGACTAAAACTAGTGTACTTTCATCTCTATTTCTGTGTTGCTCGCTGTCTAGGTTTGTTATTTATTTTTTTATAAAGTTCTAAATAAATGTTTGGGAGGTGCATGTTTATGAATCCCACCAGTTACAGTGCTGTATTTAGTATATTTAAACCTGTGCATACCTCATCTCTGCTAAAATTATTTTGCCATCCTTTTTCCACCTTTTCTAGTTATTATAAAATGTAAGAAAAGTCCAGAGACTCGAGCCTGTTTACATTCACTTCTATTAAAGGATTATTTTAATAATCCTGTGAGCTCTTGAAAGGAACACTGGCTTTTTTCCAATCCTTA
>JAZGTK010003116.1:0-28513 GCA_036877625.1 Ambastaia sidthimunki | reverse complement strand
TGATGGACGTGAGTCCCAGAATGACGTGAATGAGATGAGCCCTCTTGAGGTGGAGGAACTTCTGATGAAAGCCTCAGAGAAGAAAGTCCCAGCAGATGTGGAGTACCATGAACCTGTGTTTTCAAGCCCCTTCAGTCAACCTACTACACAGAAAACAGAGAGAAGTTACGTTAGCCGTCATGGCCTTCATATGCCCAGCAAGACTCTGAGATCTTCCCAGGCTTTGAACCTGACAAATCAAGAAGCTCGAAGTCTTTATGGCAACCAATCACCAACCAACATTCTGGCATTCAAAACCAACCAATATTTAAGCACCAATGAAAGGGCTCAAATTGTCAACAATGGACTAATTGCTGACTCTGTTGGTGATGAATATGGAAGCATCAGCCAATCATATTCTCCCATACTAGAGTGTGAGAAACGTGAGCTCCCCGTAACTCAGATGGCAAACTCTGGGCTGGGATTTGGAAGATGTTCTCCTTTGAATCCAACAGAAGACAGTGGTCTGAATTTGGAGTGTAGTAAACCCATCACTATGATCTTCATGGGCTATCAGACTGCTGAATCTGGTGAGGAAGATGAAGGAATCCAGTCTGAGCTGGTAGTTATTGGTGATGAGGATGAGGTTGATGGTGAGGATACAGACACAGAAGACGCCCCTTTGTCCTACCACCCACTGGGTTACCACAGCAAGATCTTTAAACCCAACAATACAATGTACCGCTCTGAGATCAGACCTGGAGGCATCAGAACCTACAACCCTGGAGGACGGACTTTTAGAAATAAATTGGAGAACCCAGTTGCCAAAGATATCCTTTAAGGAGTGAAAAGCATTTTGGTTTCTAACTCCATACTAACTTCAATATGATTGTACTACCTGATGAGTTTTACTAAAAAAAACTTTGCTAAGGGGACTTTTTGTGAAACAGAAGAACTTCAAGTTAAAGTTCTGATCCTCAAAAAGACCCTCAAGCAGTGAAGTTCTGCTGCTTTACTTCCACCTAGTGGTTCAGACCATCATATATCATGATCTATACCTGGAAAATAAATCAGAATTAGCCAGAATTATGCACCTGCTTGCCATGCATGAAACAAAGTCTTGCTTGTGGTCTAAAAATAACAATAAATCTCCACTTTCAAATGTTAACTTAGTGTTTTCTTCTTTTGTTTTGCTCAGTCCTTTACTGATTTTTCTACAGCTGTATAAAATAATTTGTTCAGCAGGTTTCAGACTATGGAGTCGGAAGAGTGTTAAAATTAAAAACTGAAATAAACGTTCACCATTATTTCATTTAGAAATCTTGGGGAATTTTATTCAGTGTGTTTTACGCTCTTTATTTTGTTTCATTATAAATACAGCTCTCATAGCTAGCGTGTGGTTCAGGTTTGTAGTGTCTTCCTCACCAGATCCATCAGCTGTACATGAACACTTTGTCACTGGCTGCTTTTGAGACGCTGGTCTCTCGAGCTGTTTTATAACGTTCTCTTTAGCAGATGTTATGTAATAACCCCTGGCTTGTGTTATGTAAGGTGCAAAATGATCACTAAAATCCACCAATCTTTGCAAACTTGTCTCTGTGCTCAGTTTGATTCATGAGTTTAGTGCATGTTAAATGTGTTCACTGAAACCCCATCGACTTCTCTGTAGGGGGGTAACCCAGCTAACAGGAAACATTCTCAGAATGTTGACATTCTCTCAAAGTTCTCTCAAAGTTTTTGCAGTAATGTTTTTGCATTTTTAATGTTATATATCATATATCAAAAATGTTTTGTTAGTGGAAAAAAATACAGAATTTAAAGTTTGATTAAAGTACTTATAACCAAGCAGTTTTTAACCTCATGGAAACATTAGGGAAACATTCTTACAACCTAAAATTGTTAAAAAAATCTGCTCATTGATTGGTTGGGGGTGTGGTTAAACTGAAGTACTGTTATTGTATCTTCCACAGTGTTGCCAGTGAAACAGTCTCGGCTAGGAAAGTACATGTAACCTTCACAGAGAAAAATTCCAGCGTCAGCATCATGTATTTTATGATGAAGAGGATTTTGAAAGGACTGAGAGACTGAGTTGAACTTTATTAAAAAACAGCTTATGACATAATTCATATTTCAGTGCCAAAACAAAATTTGTTCATGTTGTAAATAATTTTTTTTAGTGAGGATGTTAGTTGACATCTTGTTACTTTATAATGTTTTCTGTTTTGTTTTGACTGAAAAGTTTCTCACATTTTTACTTAACAAATGTTCAAATGTATCAAATAATACATTTACTGCGAAAGAACTTGTTTAAGAGAACTTGTCCTGTTTAGTTTTCTTACCCGCTTGCAGATTTTTTTTTTATTTAAGCATTAAACATCATAACACAAACTCGTTTATTTTAATATTATAAGACAAGTGCTGATTTAGAAAATGATTTTTTTGCAATGATACACAATCTCTAAATTCACCCGACAGATGATAGTCAAGCCACTGTATCGTTTATTATTTTTGATATCTTAACATTTCAAACTTTGCCTCTGTGGAATTGCAGCTGACAGGTTTTGAAGAAAGAATATTAAACTGAATTATTATGAGATTCTGTGTACGGATGAGAAAACGATTAACTGAGACCTTGACAATATTGGTTTGATTGACAGAACGTTTTTAAGACATTTCATGAGACTGTGTGTCGGAGCGGCTGAGGCTGCTCAGCTATTGGCTGTCTCTGGCACGTTCAGAGTAAGTCACAGTCGCTGTGGATACAGAGAAGCTGAGCTTCAGTTCAGACACAGTCTCATCTCTGCTGTCACAACACAAGGTAAGACAGTCACAGCAACTGCGTGAAGTTTGCAGTAATTCTCTTTGAAACTTTATCTGCTGCGTGAACTTGGTTAGTATTTGCATGTAATTTGAGCTGGTTTGGTAAATATACAGATATACTAGTAGTGTTTCTCATGTGAAGGATTGTGTTGTTGGGATGGAAAGCAGTATCGTCAGAAACATCTAAACTCGTGCTGATGTGCTCTGAAATTGTTGTTTTGGTGTGTATGGCTGCACAGAACCGGTTTCTATCAGCGTGTTTGAGAAATGTTTGAGAAAGGAGAAATTCACGTCTGCTGTGAATGCGTGAAAGTCCAGCTGAGAGAGAATTCAGATTTAATTTTTGCTGTTCCTTCTAAAAATGTGCTTGTTTTCTCTTTTAGCTTAAATTTCATACTGTTACATCATAAATGTAACTACTGTAAATACTGGTTTAATATTTGCAATGTTGGCTTTTGTAACATCTGTATAGGAAGCATCTTAATGTTTCACTCAATAAAAAAAACGTCAGGTTTGGTATTTGTCAGGTCCTCATTCTGTTGTAATAGTGTGTCTTCAGCCTCAGTCAGTCTGTATGTGAAAGTTTAATTAATCCCAGACTTCCTGTAGACCTCAAACACCTCAGAAAGAGTGAAACTCCAGATCTGAGATGTTAACAGTGACGGCAACACTGAGGTGTGTGTGTGAGTGTGTGTGTGAGTGTGTGTGTGTGAGTGTGTGTGTGTGAGTGTGTGTGTGTGTGAGTGTGTGAGGTAAACGTGACAATTTTCTTCACACTGGCATTAATGCAGGGCAGAGGGGAGATGCTGATGTTCAGCACCTATAGAAACACATGTATAATTTATATAATGTAACTCTATGACTTTAATGCACTTGGCAGATGCTTTTAGTTTCCAGAGCACTTGAGGTACAGTATACATTATATATATATATATATATACAGATTGTGTTGCCATGGAAGCTTGTGCTGTGCTCTACCAGTTGAAAAAACTACAATGAAAATATTAATTTGCATTAACCAGTACTAGCTTGTTCTATGTTTATAAAGTGGCTTGTTATAATGTGATATAAAGTCTTTTAATTCATTTTTCATTCATGATAAATCCATTATTAATAATTGATTTAATTAATTCAGGGCTGATGCTCTGATATCTATACGTTTAACAGATATTCTCCTACTGAGAGATTTGTCACAGCACACGGTGAGGGTTTCTTACCTGGCAACATCTTGGTTTTGGGAAGCCCAAAGTCTCAATGCTTGTCACAGAAGCTGCTAGCTTTAGCTATGAATGGCCACCCACGCTCTGTCCGCCCCCCCACCTGCACTGCGACGTCTTTTTAATGATTCACAAGTCATTATTTTTACCTGAACAGAATGTACTTGATGCTAAAAAGCTCCTCTTGTTCAGTGGTGCGCAAGTTATTAATGAAATTCATTCTTTAACTTTATTTCCAAATCTTAATTCTATTTATTAATGATTAGTGAAGATCAGGCTCCGCCCCCAAGAACATCACAGAACCAATGACATCACTTCCTGTGATGAAAAGAGCCATTTGAGGAAACCCATCAGAAGGTCTGACATGTGACCTTATTGACAAGCCATCCAACACCAGAGGTGTTAACATGAGGGCTAGCAGTAGGTCAGCCAATCAGAGTTGAGCGTTTGTACCAACAACATGTCCCGAGGTGATTGTTCATGGCACATCAGTAACATTAGAGTCACTCTCAGTGGCATTTCTGCCAATAACTCTCTACATCAGACAAAAGTTCACCTCTGAATCATGCGTCTGATAGAGTGGTCACATATTTACTCCAGTCCAGAGTGCCTGCAGATTTCACTGAGAACACACTGAGTTTCTTGGCCAGGTGGAGATGATCTCCTTCTGGCTGCTTTTCCTGAAGTTCACGGTAGGTGCTGGAACACGCTGGTACCTCCATCTGCCTTCAATGCAAATGTTATTATCACTGAATAATTTACTGAATACGGATTCTCTTGACACGAATGCCGCGTGTTGAAGTTCTCTCACCGGCTGAGCTGTTCTGACAGCTGCAGGGAGGTGGGACGGTGGGCTATGTTGCCATGGTAGTCCACACTTACTGCTTGTCATTTTCATGAGGCATTGTGCGGTTTTCTCCTGCTTGATTGGAGTGGAACAGGCGGCTGCTGAAGTGGATAATAATGTCATGCATTTCTGTTTTAGTGCCTCCATTAACATGCTGGTGGAGTTTGATCGTAGAGGCTTTTGATCAGTGGTTTTAATTATACTAAACAGTGTGAATATATAAAATATACCAACTGGTCGACAGCGAAAGAGTTTCAGGCTTGGGCCAGTTGAAAAATGTTTCACTGCTGTCTGTACAATCTTCATGTTATGTTGATTTGTACATGTGTAAATGCAGTTTTGATATTTTGAGTAATAAGTACCAATAACAGATGAATTCTGGTGTCAGAGAGAATCTGATTGGCTCACACGTCGCGTTTCCACTCAGCAGTTGGTGCGAATGAGATCCGAACAATTGGTCAGTAAACAAACAGCACTGCTGTGATCAAACACGTCCTGCGCTGCCACATCAACATCATGAAATGCAATGCGATGTCTTTTAATTTATACTCAATATTTCTTGTGGATGTGTGTGCAAATATATGAACAGTGCAACAGAACATGGTCAGTGGTGGTCCATAAAGACACTAAAGGGTTAATTCACACAAAAATAACAATTTTGTTGTCATTATTGTTGTCACTTTCAGCCTGTATGACTGACTTTCTTCCTACAATTCACTACGATTGCTTTATTTATTGTTCCATTTTTGTGTTCCGCAGAAGTCAATCAGTCATATGGGTTTGAAACATGAGACAGAGACAGTTCTGCAGTCTTATATAATCATCTATTTAATTCTGTCTTTTTTAAAACTGGGCTAATCTCACCATCCATTCCTAAAGTATATACAGTAAATGAAGTACTGCAGTTTTTAAAGAAACTTGCAATCAGTCTGGTTGTTGAAATAAAACGCTTTTCACACTGGAAAGTTTGTATTAAGCAGATGTTTGACGATGCAGAGTTGAAAAGGTAAGAGTTTTTATGCTATATAAAACTAACGCTTGTGACTAACATGTTTCTTGAGGTGCTGAGCGATTATAACATCACGGCTGCCTGTCAGCACTTGAGGACAACAAACTTTCTCAGAGATGTTGTTATATAAGCTCAACGGCAGAGCTGAGTGGGTGCTAATGAGCTTTGATATGCTGCTGTTTTGGTGATTATGGAAATGAGATTCTTTTACTGCTGCTTAATTCTTTTCTTGTCTTTCTCTCTTGCAGGAAGCTACAGCGGAGCTTGAAGAGGAGGAAAAGAGTCGTACTGGATGTTCTTCACTTCAGAATCCGGAACATACAGAATCAGAGTCCGTATCTGAGCCTGTAACCATGGAGACGAGTGAACACTCCAGCACGGCTAATGGAATTGACTGTGAAATGGAGGTCCAGGAGACACAGTTGCCTGAGAGCAAGGACACCGATAACAAAGACGAACAACTCTGCGATGAGGATGATGTACTAGAGTCCATTAGTATAAAAGTAGTGGCAGATATTTTAGCAGGTCTGCCTCCCATGCAGAACAAGACAGATGAGCTGGAGGCCGTTCAGAGCATGAAAGAGGCGCTTGTCTTGGAGGACACACGAGAAGAACTTTACCGCAACGAGTCCATTACCTCTTCAGTCTCTGACACTCCTTCGAGCGCTGAGAGCGTGTATGAAAATGATGTTTTGCACAGAGGGCAAGATTCAACAAGGCAGGAACCATCAGAGAACATTGTTCCCCAGCCTGAAGACATTGATAATGGAGATATGTTAGAACCTTTGGGTACAGACTCACAGGAACCCATCTTGGATGATTTTGGATGTGTCGATCAAGACGAAACCATTCTAGAGCACTACATTCGAGAGGAAGTTCTGTCAGATGTCTCCACAGAGTCTTGCCACGACCCAGAAGAATTAGATGAATGTCTTTGCGTTGAAATAGATCCTGCGTCGTCTGAAGGTGAAACCAACGAGAAATGGAGGTGCTTCTTCTCGTCTTCCATCAATAAAGAAGATGATGATTCCTATATTGACAGTCTCGAGCTGAGTGCGCAGGAACTATTTATTCAAAAACCTGAGGTTTGGAAAACTGATGAAGATTTAAAGGAACCTGAAGAGCAGGAGATCCCTGTGGAAGAAGTACTAGAACAACCAGAGACAGAGCCAGTGCAGCAACCGCAGGAGATATCTTACAACGCTTCCACACTGTTCCACGAACTGTCCAAGATTTCTGAAGACGATGAGGAGCTTGGACGAGGCTCAGCAACCCACAAGAGCAATTCGTTTGATTCTGTCAAATCTGATTCTAGCAAAAAGATGCCAAAAGATTATTGTGTCATTCAGGAAATGAAGAGCGAGAATGTCAATACGGAGCACGTGGATTTCAAAGTTGCACGTCAGCAGTGGCTGGAGATCGAAGAGCAAACGAAAAACCTCATGCACCATCCGAGCATGCCAACAGCAAGATCTGGGAGCTGCCAAGGCAGTCACAGTTTTATGTACACACCAGTTCGCAACATTGACCGGCCAAAAAGGGACCTCGAAAGTCTAACACTTGTGGAGGAGTACACACACACACAGTTCAGTCCCTGCTCTGAAGATTCAGGACTGGACGATTCCAGCTACAAATCAACGTGTGGCGATCCAGAAACACCCATCGAGAAGGAGATCCGTGTGACCATGGAACGAGAAGAAAACTTAAGACGTGAGAGAGGAATGTCAAAATCATACTCCAGTGACTGTGTACAGATGAGGGCCAGATCTGTCAGTCTGAACCCTGGAAAACTGTGCCAGGAGGTGGATGAGAAAAGGAAGATGTTTGAACACCAAGAGGACAATGTAAGAATACCCAAATCTCCCAGCAGCATCACACCTTCTTTCATCATCACCTCCTCACCAACCAAAGGCTCACAGAAGCAAGAACTGGAAGCCAACAGCATCATTGTACTTGAGCCAGAAACTCCAAGCCCACGCCATGGAAAGATGGTGTCCTCCAAATCTGCTGACTGGAGACCAGAAGATACCCCAAATGTCATCATTCTAGAAACATCAAAGCTCATAATTCGCAGTGTGTCTGACTTTAACTTAAATTCTGCTTCTGAGGAAACTCAGGAGAAGATGTTCCTCAACAATCCATTCTTCAAACTCCGCTCCAGAAGCACAATATCTCTTGTAGATGAGGAGATCAAAATGGTCAAAGAGAGAGAAGAAGAACTCAAGCGTCAAAGAGCCAGTATTTATTCCAAAGATCATTTCCTAATGTCTCCAGATCGTTCGGTCTGCTCACCGTTTAATAATTCAGGTGAACAACAAAAAGAGCAACATAATGTTTGAGTTACTGACTTTTTTACAACTTGAGTGTTTTCATTTAATGCATCTTTTATTTTAAAGCAAAACAAAACTTTTCTTTAGCAGCTAAAGTGTTCAAAATCTTTTGCACTGAGGCTGCAGAACAGTAAATGTTGTGAAAGAAATCAGTGAACTGATAGATCTTATTTCTGTTTCATTTCAGATGCTGGACCAATCAAATGCAAGTCGTCCCCTTCATCTCCAATGAAAAGCTGCAGAATGGACCGATCAGCTCTGTCATGTGACCATCGAGTAAGTCCACCTGAAACGTATTATTGAGTTTCACAAGTTTGTCTTAGAAAATGTTAAAAATGGTTTGATAAAAAAGTAATTGTTACTTAAAATGTGTTTAATTGTTGTGAATTATTATTGAAGTAGTTGTAGAAAGATGAGCTATCACAGCTAAACCATTTTAGTTTGTAAGACATTTCACTAACATTTACATTAAGTAACAAAAATGTTAAAAATGTTGTTTTGAATGATCTAGGAATGTTGAAAATGTCTTTTAGACATTGTATTAATGTTATTCAAACATTTTTTAATTTACAATGTTTTTAAAAGTTTCACAAACAACTTTTTGATACATGAGATAATATATCTCATGTATCTTCATTTTATATATATATCAGAACATCAGAAAAGTTACTAATGTTACTGCAAGAATGTTTTTGCTAACTTTGAAAGCACTTTTAGTGAATGTTAGCCAACGTTCTAAGAACATTCCCTGTTAGCTGGGAATAATTAAATGAAACTAAAGCACCATTTAATGTCTTCACAAATGTTGTTTTGTAGTTTCCTGAACCGTATTCTGGAGAACGCAGGAAAAGTGCAATGGCTTTGAGGTGGGAGGCGGGAGAGTTCGCCAACAACACATAAATGATTCATGTGAGATTTATATAAGACTCAGACTCCTGTTTGTTGTGACTGCATACACACTGACTGCTGCTTGTGTAGCTGTTATTGGTCCAGAAAAACTCTGTATAAGCCAAGATGCCTAAATGTTATTTAATGTAACGTTTCATCAATATTTGTTCTTTCTCTCTGTCCAAGTGTCTCTGGTGCTTGTATTTCTGTGTTGTCTACAAAGGTAGGAAGAATGAACTGCATATTGTATTTTCTTGTAAAGAAATGTTTGTATATTCCTAAATGAAATGATAAAGCAGTATTACAGGATGTTCAGTGTAAAACATTCAGTATGAATGTAAACTAAAATCTGTTTTGCTACAAAGCACAGAAACAATCAATTCAGTGCGTTTCGTAAAATAACAGCATTTAGTTTTTTCTTTTGTTTTTAAGAATGACTCTGAATTTGGCTGTTATTGTCTTCAGAATATGTAAATAAGGGACATTGTTAAACATCCAGATAAGTTGAGCTCATCCAGCTGGTCCTGATAGCAATAACTAAAATAAAAATCTTCTGTGGAAGACGCAGGACCATAAAATGTTTGTCCAATTATTGCATTCGGTCTGAAAGTAGGACGTCCTACTTACCTTTCAAACTATTTATGTTCACGTAATAGAGGAGGTGTGGCTCTGAAATGAAGGCGGGATCTTTTGCTAGCCTCTCTGAAACTGTCTACTGTACCTTTAATTAATTGTTACTGAAAATGTGTCACTTTGTAATTTGTTGTCCCACCAAAGGAAAGTTTGTATATTTATGTCAAACCGTCGTGCTTCTAAAGACACGAGTATTGCTTGCTGACGTTTGAATCCATGTGAGTCAGTCTCAAAAATATACTTGCTTTGACAACTATTCAAATTGTATAAAATGCAAAATAAAATCTTAAAGGTAAACGTTTGTTTTTAATGAAACATTTTATTGTGTTGAAACCACCAGATTTTTACACCTGAATAACAAGATAGTTCAAGGAACGCTTTTAAAGTGAGAAAAGCACAGCTGGCGTTTGTATTTTATTTAAAATGTTTATTACACAGATCATAAACCTGTAAATCATCAGTGCAATTAATTCATCTGAACTAAATACTGTCACAATTCTCTGTTCTGTGGCTGTTTGTTTACATCTGACGTCTTTAAAGCCACAAACATGAGACTCGTATACATTCATCCTCACATCTGAAGCTGGTTCAGAAACTCTGGACAAGATCACAGTTACAGTCAGTAAACATTACTGTCATGTGATGATGTCAGATAATACAGAATATATACTTCTGTAAGCTGATGTGTTCAAAAGAGGTTTTTACAATATATAATAATATAAGAAGGCCATGTGGTACGTATACAAATAAAAAAACAGAAAATCACAAATCTACAACTTTATCTACAATGATTTTTACTTTACAGCCAACAAATTTATTTTCAAATTAGACTAATAATTTCAAGATTAATTTTAACAACCACCCCAAAAAAAAATACAAAATCAAAGACTGCCTTCACAACTCAGTTGTCTTACATACGTATTTGGCCTCATTTAAAAAAGGCACAATTAGTGAAAATTCCAAAGGAAACGTGAAAACATGGCCGACAGTTTCATACTTCACAGATAGTCCAAAGAAGAGCTGTCAGAAATCCCAGATTCCCGCAGAGATAAACAGCCAGAATTATGTGTTTAAAACAAGATTCCTGGAAAGACAGAAAATATGTGAGCGTACAACATTAATGCAACACATTAGTGAAGAAATAAACACAAACTAAACTCACCACACGAAAACTCTCATTCTGGTCAGGAACAAACATAATTTCCTCTTTATCCTCAGAATTAATGTGTTCAGTGTAGATTTTAACATTATTGAAGTATTTACCTGAAAAACAAAACAATATATAACGCAGGAATGTTCAACAGACAACTAAAAAATAATTTTAGTTAAGCATAAAGCATTAACAATAACCTGTCTTCAACATATTCCTTTTTTTAAAACTTGTTTTTGTTCCGAAAGGTCATGGCATTTAAAACTAGTTAGCATTCAACACAAGTCATTTGCTAATGCAGTACAAAAAACAATTTTACAATTGAATTAAATTGGATTCACACCACACAACTGTTTTCCCACAAACAGTAACAGTCATTACTGGAGAAGAATTATTCTGAGCATGTGTACAGTAAGTGAGGAATATTGTAGTGAGAAGATAACTGGAGTTGAGGGTAGATCACTCACCTATCGGTAGAAACCCCCTTCTGTGGACCTCCAGAATCAAATCTGCCAGCACAAACCAGACCACAATGGACCCCAGGACCCCTGTGGACCAGGGGGCAGGCAGAAGCAGAGCTTGCTGATGGATGCCAAGAAAGATGGTGACAACTAAACCCAGGAGAAACACACAGATCAGTTATTGCAGCCGCTGTTTTCTGACACCTGTACTGTCGGTACAAACGTATGACATTACAGACAATCAGCTACAGTTAGTGAGTACAATGTGTTCTTATAATCATATAGTCATGACAATGAGAACTAGACAAGATTTCATGCTGTATAAAATATACTGAACTTCTGTGTGTTGTTGTTATAGTTTATATGAATACATACTCGTCTGATGTAAATCATGTTTCTTACCAGCTATGATTTGTGCTACTGTCCCTGTTCCAAAATGCATCCAGTTGAAAATGTATCTCCTGAGGAAAGATTACAAACCATCAGAGACAGAATAATGTTTCTAAACTTCATATGAATCACAATGTTGCAATATAGCAAAACTTATTGTAATTATATGT
This sequence comes from Ambastaia sidthimunki, assembly GCA_036877625.1. Taxonomy (NCBI): domain Eukaryota; kingdom Metazoa; phylum Chordata; class Actinopteri; order Cypriniformes; family Botiidae; genus Ambastaia; species Ambastaia sidthimunki. The sequence goes on along the minus strand of JAZGTK010003116.1, from coordinate 16,619 downwards.
AAAGCACGTGAGATTTGGGGAGGCTATATAGTGGATATACTGGGAGGTATACAGTATGTACTGTACAGCAGACAGTATACAGTAGACATACAGTATACATTATATACTGTGCAGTATACAGTGGACATACACTATACAGTATATACTGTGCAGTATACAGTACTGGTGCTCGTGTAAAGATTTTTACCTGGCAGCGTCTGGCGCAGGTCTGAAAACTGCCATGACAGGTTGGATAACAGCGAGTGTCATTACAACACAGCCAAGATACGGATGAAAACCTGCTCGCTGCAAATAAATACATGACCACAGATCAGACCCTATATTCATATTATATAACATTCTCACACTCACACAGATTTCCGCTCTCTCTCCATCTTGAGTAACAACAAAAACAGCCTTCAAGCTTTTCTAAGCATAAGATTGATGAGTATTAATCTGTGTAGGTGGTTTGACGACACACTGCTGCCATGAAACCGGCGCCACCTGCTGGTTACACAGAGGAAGCTTGGCAAGAAAAACATCACAGATGCTGGTGAGTTCATACTGAAACAAGCCAGATCTTGTGAATTTAAGACACTGTCCATTAATCCAGGGAGATGAGGGGCATGTTTCTCAAAAACAGGACAACGAGATGTTGTCTAATGACTCACATCTAATGAATACAGCAATATTTTCTCTGCGTTTCTTTATACTGTCTGAATAAACAGCATGTGGCTCTGACACTTTTAGCAGAGCTAAACAGTCGGAGGTGATGAGGGCCGTGAAAATATGACACCCTGTTAAAAGATGAGAATTACTCACAGGAAGAGATATATTTGTATTTGTTTGTGTGTTCCTGGAGTTCATTATGATATGGGGGCCAAACGTCCCCACAAGTATAGTAATACCAGTACATTTTGTCCTTGTGGGGACATTTTTAGGTCCGTATGAGAAAACAAGCTCATAAATCATACAGAATGATCTTTGTTTAAAACAATTTCAGTGGAAAAGTTTTCTTTAAGGTTTGGGGATAAAGTTAGTCTGGGGGATACAATATATAGTTTACACAGCATAAAAACTATTACATCTATAGAATGTCCCTATAAAACATAAAAACCCAGCGTGTGTGTGTGTGTGTGTTACCTTGCTCCAGCCTCCCCTGTACATAAAAGGCAAAACAAAGCCAACCAGGCTGAGCAGAACCGTGAGGGTCATCAGCAGCCGGTGTAACTATGGAAACAAAACCTGTAGTTTTGAAAAATGTCCACACCTGATAGACAGCTGAGATCCTCATATAGCAAACACACTCGTACCTGAAACCAGACCTTCTGCCCCAAAACACTGCTGTCAGGCCAATCAGATTTAAAGTATCGCGCTATGATGACTCCAGCGCTCACTGTCGACACCCACGCGATCAACATAAAGGCCCCTATAGACAAATACAGATAATGTAAACCTGCAGTTTATTGTTTCAACCTATAGAATAAAATAAGAGATTTACATGAAGAGATTCTTAAAGGTTTCTATAGAAGCATATGATTTTAGCTTTTCAATCTAGTTTTTGGAATGCTTATAATCAACTACCATGATATTTGATAAGCAGGGGTGAACGGGAACCAATCAGATCCTCAGGTGGGCCTGTGAGCTCTTTCTGATTGGTGGAAATCAGAGGCTGGCGGTCATGCCGATGCGTTCGCCCTAGACAAAAACATCATTAATGCTACTGAGCACCCAAAAAACAAACAATAAGAATAAAAACTGTCTCACCATCTTCAGCTCGACCGTGTGCCATGAAGATGTAGTAAGCCTGGTCCAGAGGAAACCTGTTTGGATGGCCTGGAGAGACGAGTATGTCTCTCCGGAAGCTACACTGAATCACTCCATCTGATAATCTCCACGCAGTATCTTTCAGAACGTTCTAGAAATTCATCCCAAGACAAACGTTATAGAACCAGTGACGTACTACTAATCACAAACATTTGTATTTGAACACAAAAGATCGTAGGCCAAACGTTAGCAGTCTGACAATGTTGGCATACCTCAGACGAGAATTCTGGGTGTGTGCGTCCAGAAACATACGCTGGCTTGATGTCAACCTGGTTTTCGTCTCGTATACACATGTATACGTCATCCTCCCCCTAAAAAGCACAACACATTTGCTGCCATTTAAGACAGGATGAGTCAACTCAACAGAAAGATGTTATTTCACACTGAATCACGGATCAAAATGTCTGTCTGGCTATAAGCAGCCAAATGAATTCCCCGCAAACAAGGAACATTATGTTTATGCATATATCCAAAACGTTACTCTTCAGCTGTTAGTGGAACGTTTTTAAAATTTTACAGAATTAAACAGTTAGAATAACGTTAAAGCATTAATCTTAATATAGTATCCTCGTTCCTAGAACTTTAAAAATGACATTTTTAATGTTTTAATTACGTAATAAAAATATTAAGAAAAAGTTTCAGGCTAAAATGTTAGCTGGGTAAATGAATAAACAATCAAAATATGAAGATACTTAATTAACTTAATTACCATCCATTTATCCAGAGATAAGGCAAAAGACACGTAACCCTCCGCAGGTCCACTGAGCTCAAACGTAATGCTAGTTCCCTCATTCCTGTAGGACAGGAAGTGACACGATGTGTCATTTTGTGGGTCACACCCCTCCGGATCTCTCAGACAGGACTTCCTGTCTCCACAGCCCTCAGAGGTGAACTAGAGAGACAGAATATGATGACCAGATATACTGTTATTATAGAATATGTTTTTAATCACGCACTGTTACTGAATATGAGGTTTTGGTTGGACTCACTGGATGGAAGAACATGGAGGAAGTCGTGGTAGTTTTGGAACCAGCAGAACCACCACTGGCAGTTCCCCCTGAGGGAGGAGCTACACCATATTGAGACACCAACGGACCTGGAAGCTTCACCCAATATTCTTTAAAGTCTCGGACAACAGTTACCCTAAAACCAACAGAAACCAAATCAACATTAAAGGTAGTGGAGGTCATTTCAGAGAGGCTAGCAATAGCAAGCTAGCTTTGAAAGCATAAGATCCCGCCTTCCCTTCAGAGCGTCTCTAAAGTCACACCTCCTCCAACACATGAACACATACAGAGTTTGACAGGCAGGTAGGACATCCTATCATTTCATTTGGACCGAATGCAACGATTGGATGAAATGATTGGATAAATAATTGGATTGAAATTATTATTATGGTCCTGCACCTTTCACAGAAAGAATATATTTATATACACATATTTAGACCTTAGACTAGACTTAGACTAGTGATGCTATCAGGATGTAAAGAGACTTTCAAGCAGCATAACAAAAATGTTTCTGGAAAAAAACAAGCACAGAATCTGGCAACTTACAGAAACTGGACACTGGAAGGCGAGTCTTCTGGAGAGATCCACACCACCTGAACCTCGAGCTTATGAGAACTGCTTGTGTGACTCACAGCAGAGGCCTTTCAATACAAACAATACAGCATCCTTCATGAATGCAATGACAATCAACTCTAATTGAGCCAATAAATTAAAAATCCTGTAATGTAGCACAAGATAATCTCTTATTCGATAAATATTTTGTTCAGAATAGACAGATACTGCAAGTACTAACATCCTTATTGTTGCAACGAAGAAGCTGAGATATTGCGGGATCAATTAGCCTGAATGATCCCACTGCTTCATTGAGATTCCCAGCATTCCTTGCTTCAATGAGGAATCCTTTAAAGTGCGGTTTGGTCCCTGAGGAAACTGCTGATAATGTCACTGTTAACATGAAAATAAATACTCAAGTAAGTCTTTTAAAGCTGCAATCTGTAATCTTTTCTTCTCTATCACCATATTTGTTTGACATAAAATTGCAGGTTACTTTTTGTACTTTTTATTACTTATTAAATGAAGCCAAATGAACGTACCTTTGATTTCATCTCCAGGGCTGAACTGGGATCTGTCTGCACTGATGGTGTATGGAGGATCTTTGGTGCTGGGTGAATATTCATGCTGGGGCATCATGTTCCCACAAGACTGAGTCACTTTCCCATCAGGGTAAGTATTGGCTGTCTCTACATACAGTGAGATCAGCAGTAGTATAAACCTAGACTTCATGTGAACCTAAAACAAATGGACAATTACAGCAAAATCAAAAAACTATCTGCAGATAAAACACTTTTTAAGTACAGGAATAAATGAAACTGCAGATTGATTTGGATAAAAGTGTTAAATGCATACATGTAAATGAAAAACAACATCTGTGTGTTTGAAAAAGTATGTGTGTGTTTGAAAAAATAAATGTATCAAAGACCTTAAGCTTGTATTACAGTTAAAGCTTGTATTACAGACCTTTTAAAGCTACTTTAACAAACACTGTTGTACATGACAAAAACATGAACTAAACCTCAGGTTAATGAATAAAAAATGAAACTGAATATAATCAACTGAAACAGGCAACATTTCAGCTGTTTTTCTGTCTCATCGGTCTCAGCTGCAGATTATGATAAGAGAGACCTCAACAGTTTTAGTTTGTAAGAACATTTTCCTAACGTTTACATATGCAACAAAAGTGTTCCTATTTTATTTTCTGGGGATGTTCAAAACGTCTTGTTTGTAAACATTGTATAAATGGTATTGTTTGGTTAGAAGAACGTTACTCAAACACTTATTTTAATCCAGTAACGTTTTTAAAACGTTCCAATATGTAGAAATAACGTTTTGATATACCCTATACACCGTTTAAAGAACATGAGCCAACGTTGTGAGAACGTTTTAAGATGGGTGCAGAGCACCCGGACTGCAGTTTAATGTACTGTGTATATATGTTAATGCATCAACATTAAAGCTGAAATTCAAGTTCATGTTTTGTTGCTTTGCTGGATATAATCTTAGATGCGGGTCAAGGTCATTTTTGCGTCGGGTTCAAGGCTTAAATATGATGCATACTTAAACATATAAATAAACTGTTAATGCACAGACAGCAAAACCGACCCTTAACCCCAAAACAAGGTCAATTGTTTATATATCTGATCTATCGCCATACTGAGCAACAACCACTTCCTGGTTCAAACGTTACTGCGCATGACAGCTGCTGTACGAGAAATATAAGCAGGACAAATTCACAGACAAGCGAATAAACTGCTGACGAGGTCATAAAACAAGTGCACACGCTTACCTCCATTCATCTAAAATAAATAACCAACACAATCACACAAAAACAAGACACAATTGTGTATTCATTGCACTGCACGCGTCCAGCTGGGGGCGGTCTTTGCGCGGCGAGGTCTGTGATTGGCTGAACGTGTGGAGTTACGTCTGTGGGCGGTGCTGAAAGAAACACGCCCACAAGATTGTTGCAGGAGTTGCATACTAAAATCATATAATCCAGTACTACTAGTAATTCAGCTTTAACTGCCAGATAACTTATACCAGGTTTAGTGCACATAGTGTAAGTTATGTAGTTTCACTGTAGTATGATATTGTTAGTGAAAAAACATTTTCATTGTCTTATACAATGTTTCATATTATTAAAACTTTTTCTTTGTTGTTGCTACAACACCTAAAAATGTGTCACCATAATATTTATTATAATTTCTGTTTGATAATTATGTGGAACAGATCAAAATGATAAAAGGTTCAGATTAGGTTTATGCCAAAGCCTGAGAGGTAAAAAAATGTTTGAGGGTGGCCAAGCTGGTTTTTAAAAAATATGGCATAGCTGTTTATGCAAAGTCTTCAAGGTCTACTATAAAAATAAATGTATATAAAGTGACATAAAATGCTGTCTTGGGTATATATACAGTACTGTTGCATGCACATTTTTCCCCTGACTTGATGTCATGTACCCAGGGTAATAAAACTGGAAAGGTACTGGCTATATTTAGGGTCACTGAAAGGTCATGTCACCCCATAGGCATGACCTTATTAGACACCTAAGGTCTGCTCTGTGGTCAATATAGGGTGACACTTCAGTGAGGAGACCATTGGATGCTGCTGGTAATTCCACTTTCATTAGTTTATTTTTTTTGGCACCTCATTTAAAATTTTCAAATTTACTGGCTATTGAATAAAAGTGCTTGTCATACATTGTACATATATATTTTAAATTCCAGCCAGATTTGTCAGTCAATTTTGTAGACAAGTTTTATAGGAAAATCTAAACATATCATATTTGTATATTATTTGTTTTAAAAACAATTAAAGGTGTTAAACTTTTTAAATGTTAAATATTACACATTCAATAACCATGAATACTCCATACAAAACTTTTGTAAAAGTTTACAATAGTGTACAATTTAATGCATGAAAAATGCAATATTTAACAATATTAACTGTATTGTAGTCATATTTGTGTGTGTGCATATATATATATATATATATATATATGTGTGTGTGTGTGTGTGTGTGTGTGTGTGTGTGTATATGTAAAAAAACAACCTATCAGTCTCTGTCTGTCTGACTGTCTGTCTATCCAGCTAGAACTTTTTTACATTTACATCTATCTGTCTGTCTGTGGGATAAGGTGTTTAGGTCAGATAGTGTTGAGTTGTGAAGTCTATGTAAATTGTTCACATGTTGTTTGGTGTAATCATATGGCAGTGCGCGATCCTGAGGATTCAGAGCAACCTTCGTGTTTAAAGGGCATCCCAAAAAAGCAGCACCAATATGATCGGTGTCAAACAGACCCGAGTGCTTCCCCTGCATGACATGCAGCGACTCGAGCGCACTTTGTTTCGCCTGGAGCAAGGTAGGTCTTATCATAAACCCCATTATAACTTAAACTTATCAGTTTATCAACTATCACATGTGCAGTTTGCAATTGAAATGCAATGCAATGTCTTCTATATTGACGTCTCAATATCCGCTATGCATGTTTAACTGCGTGTATAATGTTCATATGTTGCAGTTGACTGTGTCATTTTAAAGTCACACCGCCTCTCTCTTTGCTAACATTACTTACAACTGTTAGTTAAACATAAGTTGTTAAACTAACGTTAAACTAACGTTTAACTATCGTAAACCGATGAGTGCTGCACGTGAGGCGTTCTGATTGATAAAGGAAGTGACGTATGAAATTACTTAATTCTTCTACCTTTGCAGTAAGTAGAGATAGTCCCAGCTAACAATTTCAGGTTGTAAGAACGTTTCTCTAACGTTCCAGTAACTATTTAAGAATAACCTTATATATATTTAACTGCATATATTACTGCAAGAACGTTTTTTGATAACTTTGAAAGAACTTTTAGCCAACGTTCCTGGAATGTTTTTTGTTAGCTGGGGTGACACTCATTTTTGTTTGGATTTTTTGCCATTTGCATAACATGCATACTCTTTAGTGTACTACTGAGTGTATGATACATGAGATGCATACAAATTGTTATGGCACCACTCAACTATTTCACATTTATTAGGTGATGTTGAATGCTTTTTGCTGAATGCTGTCATTCATCTAGGCTATGAGCTTCAGTTCCGTTTGGGACCCACGCTGCAGGGCAAAAATGTGCATGTTCACATCAACTATCCGGCTCCCAGCGAGAAGTTCAGAAGCTCCAGCTTCCGTCTGCTGGAGTGGATCAATCCCAGTGGACGAGAAGATGATTCAGATAAATACTGCAAACTGGACATGGAGATAGCAGGATCCTATCAGTATTACTTCGGCTGTGGGTGAGGGATTTTCATTGTAAAGAAACATGACTTCTGTATTCATGTCTTGGTGGAATCTAATAAAAGTCAGCGTGTATAAACGAGATGTTACTCTTCTGTGCAGGAATGAGGAAAGGACCGGAGGCGGGTATATTGTGGTGGATCCAGTGTTGCGTGTCGGCCATGAGAGGAAGATCCTGCCTCTGGATTGCATCACGATTCAGACGTATCTGGCCAAGTGTTTGGGTCTCATGGATGAGTGGCTGGACAGGCTGAGAGTTGCCAAGGAGACTGGTGTGAATCTCTTTCAGTGTTCAGACAGTGTGCATGCCTGGGGGTGCTTTCATTTAACTAGCGTAACATTTAACCTCTCTGAGAGCTTTTGTGGGCAGTTTGCAGGAGAAACATGTTTGAGAACATTCTACAGTCATGAATGATGCTTTTAAATCTTACATTTTAAAATTACATTTCAATTTTAAGATTGAATTTTAAATGTGGCTTGTTAAGAAAAGGTTTTTGCTGTTTTCTAAATAGGTTACAATATGATCCACTTCACGCCTCTGCAGAAACTTGGCGTCTCACGATCATGCTACTCCATAGCTGATCAGCTGGAACTGAACCCAGATTTCTCCCCACCCGGCAAGAACTACACCTGGACGGACGTGGGCAACCTGATGGAGAAGCTCAAGAAAGAGTGGAACATGATTTGCATCACAGACGTAGTGTACAACCACACAGGTGTGTTTCTGTGTCCGGGCATTTTTGATCTAGAGCAACACCAAACCAGCATAAACCAGACTGGACCAGCATGAAAACGAAAGCTGGCCCAAACTGGTCTTTTCACAGAGCTTAAAGGTAAAGCTTTGGTTTGGCATTATCAGATTTAAAGAATGTCAGATGAAGATACGTGTGGCTATTTATACTAAGCTATTCATATTCAATGGCTGTGATTGGAGTGGGCCTGAACGGCGGTCACGTCTCGGGGACAATGGTTGAGATGTTTGACCTTTCAGTGACACTTTTCAGAGATTAGTGTGACTGACTTATGTTTCATGTTGCCCTCTGCTGTGTGTATATCATAGGAACAATCTATCAACAAAAAGAATATGAGTTCTTCTGACCTTATCAACACATTGTAGGTTAACAGCGTGTCAAACTGTGAAGTTTTTTGCAGAACATCTCAAAATGTATCCTGGTGAAAGTAATCCAACAGCGTGCCTTATAGTTTTGGTGGTTTATTTATCTGTATTTTAGCAGTAAGTATTTAGCTGTGTTTATCTGCGGCTGCCATGCTGTATGTTCAGCAGGTTTATCAAGACAACATCAATGAAATTTGACCTAAACTCACAACAAAGGTTTACACTTCTTGAAAACACTTTTAAAGGGAAAAGGTGTGTCATTTATATCAGTTCTTGGGTTTTTAAGGTGTTAAACATTCGAGGAGTTTCTGAATTAGTTGATGAAACAGCAGTGTTATCATTTGCTGAAGATCAGAGTGACTGAGATTTTGTTCATGTGAAATCTTATGACCTTTCTACTGAAAGCTGACTCTCTTTAAACACTCTGGCATTTATTATATTTCATAAAGCATTCAGTTGGGTTGCCTGTCATTAATTATGTGCAAAGGTAGTGATCTTATCAGGAACTCTTGTTTTATTTTGTATTTGTGCAGTAAACGTTGTGTTTGCGTATCGCTGTTTAATTTCCTGAGGATCTGCACTCTGTTGAACTCACAGCTTGTGTGATTTAATGCTACACTGACTGGAACACCAGGTTCTGTGGCTTTGTGTTGAACGTTTTGTTTTGTATTGGTCAGTATAAGCAGAACAGCAGACGTGCAGTAACTGTGCAATACTGTGTATATTTCACATTTATTTATGAAGCGCTTTTAAAATTTTGCATTGTTGCAAAGTAGTTTTGCAGGAACAACTGGCTGATGTAAAAATCAGCATGGAAATAAGGATAAAAAATGAAAATGTATTTTTTTACCCTGTTTTAAATTGTTTAAATTGTTGGTTCTAATAAAAATCCTCTATCAAAAAACAGAACGTGTAACTAAACCTGCCACACTCATGATACATGCAACTTTGTTTTTTTATACTGGATTATTCTCTTGGTTAGCTGTTAACAGCAAGTGGATCAGACTCCATCCAGAGTGTGGCTATAACCTGGTAAACTCTCCTCACCTGAAGCCCGCCTGGCTGCTGGATCGAGCCCTGTGGCACTTCAGTTGTGCGGTAGCAGATGGGAAATACAGCGACTGCGGCCTTCCAGCTCTCATTGAAAATGAGAAACACATTACAGTGAGTCCGGCTGCTCTGAAATACTAAAGAGCCCTCAACACCAAGAACGAGAAAGATAACCATAATTATACCGTGACAGCTTTGAATTTGAGTTGAGTTGTAGACTTCAGTCTCTTTTTAAACGGGCTGGTGGAGATTGAAACTGAGCGTCTGTTGGCTGAATTTCAGATGCTTCAGGGGCTTCTGTGGAAGGAGGTCTTCACGCATCTGAAACTGTGGGAGTTCCTGCAGGTGAACGTGGAGAAAGCTGTGGAGCAGTTCAGGAAGGTTCTTCAGTCTGGTGAGGGTTGAAGTCTGCTGGCATTAAATCTGTTCTCATACAGGATGTGCAGATCAACGCAGAACGTGAAATATTTTATAGGTGACAAACCCGTGGGGCCTGAGCTGGAAAAAAAGCCCAAACTGAAAGTCATACAGGATTCGCAGTACAGACGCTGTAGCAGCTCTGTGGACATGCAGCTGGCCCTGCAGATGTTCGGCAGACACACGTGAGTTTCTGTTTGCAGTTTTGTTTAACTATGAACGTTAAACAAACGTTTGGTTAATGCTGCAATTATGTGGATTTAGGTTTGTTTTTTATTTTTGTTTAGTACTGGTTTGGTTAATTGTTACATAATGCTTTAACTGCATTTGAATTTATCATTTATCATTTGAATTTATTTGAATTAGATTTACAGTTGTTATTCATTTAAATCTTTTTATTTGAATCTTTCATCCTTTTAATTTTTACATTAAAATTTGATTTCTAAGCAAAGCTCTTATGGTGTATTCTGGTGTATTGTGTGATACTTTCTATAAACATTTCATATAATGCATTTGGCAGATGCTCCAAAACACCCTTTTTATCAGTATGTGTGTTCCCTGGGAATCAAACCCACAACCTTTGTGCTATTAACACAATGCTCTACCCATTAAACTACAGAACTCATGCAAACTTGCCTTTCTTATCAAACCCAACAGTAATGGCCCGTCATCCATCCAGGAGAGCTGTGATTGGTTTAAAAAGAGTCTAGAGGAACTGAATGTGGAATGCTATAAGGAAATGCACAGCCATCATGAGAAGGTTGGTACCTACAGCCCCATCACACATGTCAGGGTCCACTGTGGGGAACCAGTTCATTTTCAGGCTCCTGCAGGGGATTGTGGGTAATAAGTGTATTAAAAGTAATTACCAACCATACTAAAAACAGCTATCATTGCTGTACATGTTAGGTTAATAATAAAGAAAATGTTCTACTAAAGTTACTGCAAGAACGTTATGAGAGAACTTTTAGAGAACATCAGCTAATGTTTTGAGAATATTTTCTGTAAGCTTCTGACTTCATTTCTGCCTGCAGGCTATAAAGTGCATTGTTGGGACAGTTCGGTATGATAGACTTGACTCACACGGTCCAAAACTTGGACCCGTCACCCGAACCAACCCTCTGGTGACAAGGTCAGAATTTTGACTCTTCATTCTGGCTGTTGATGTTATCAGCCATATTGTTTATGACGTTTGTCTAATGCCAGATTTACAGTTCGTCCTCATTTTGTTGTTTTAATGATTCAGATATTTTACCTTCCCATTTGAAGACATGTCCATGGAGCAGGAGACACAACTAATGCAGAATCCAAACGAGGCTTGTCATCTGCTCGCTCATAACGGATGGGTGATGGGGGACGACCCTCTCAGGAACTTTGCAGAGCCAGGTGAGGTCATCACAGATCTGGTCTGATAAAGGTCTGGAACAGGTGTTGTAAAGGTCTGATCTGTCTGTCTGTTAGGGTCTAATGTGTATCTCAGAAGAGAACTTGTGTGTTGGGGTGACAGTGTGAAACTCCGCTATGGGGAGAGACCTGAGGACTGTCCGTACCTTTGGGCTCACATGCAGAAGTACACAGAGATCATGGCCAAACATTTCTCTGGTGTGCGTTTGGATAACTGTCACTCCACACCCATTCACGTGGCTGAGGTAAGACTCCACTGCAACACTGGATAGCAGAGATATTTACATTATATATTTAAAAACTTGCATTATATGCTACAGGAAGAAGCAAAAGTGTCTGGAATGTTGTTGCAGAATTTTGGATTAACGTAATTTTTTACTCCTGTCAGTGTTTTTAAGTTTATGTATTGGCTATAAACATCTGGTAAACATTCCTACAGTTTTTCTTTTCCCAGAAAAATGATATAATTCACGTATTGACCATCATGACAACATTTCCCAAAAAAATGTTTCCACACTATATGAAAAGTTCAATTAATCAGCTTATAATTGGCTTATCAGTTATAATCTTATGATACAAAAACATGTCAAAGAGCAAAAACGTACAACATCAAGACATTGTTTTGGTCGGCACATACTGGACGTTTTTAAATTGTAAAACAATGTGACGACTTGCCCTGAGACATTTAAACCTCATTATCAGAAGATCATGTGAAGTTCTTTGAGGTTGTGCTGTGGTTCTGTGTATGTTGTGTCTCTAGGCCATGTTAGCAGCAGCCCGAGCGGTCAGACCCAATCTGTATGTGATAGCAGAGCTCTTTACAGGAAGTGAAGATGTTGATAATGTGTTTGTTAATCGTCTGGGGATTAGCAGTCTTGTCAGAGGTACTGCAGGACACTGTTGTTCTGATGCTAAACTTGTTTCTGTGTTTCTCTCTCTCTCTCATGTTTTCTTTCTTCCCCTTTATGATACATTAACTCTTTACCTTCCTGACCTACTTATCATATGTACACAAACAATTTGTCATGTCATTACTGAAAAACCTGCTTTATTGCACCGATGAAATAATGGCTGATTATGTGAACCTTTGACCTGAGTGTTCTCATCTATGTCTGTCTCTCTAACTGCCTGTCTGTCTGTCTGCCTCTGCTGCTGTGGGCTGTCTGTCTCTCTTCTGCTCTGGGCTGTCTGTCTCTCTGCTGCTCTGCTCTGGGCTGTCTGTCTCTCTGCTGCTCTGGGCTGTCTGTCTTTTCTGCTGCTCTGCTGTGGGCTGTCTGTCTTTGCTGCTCTGGGCTGTCTGTCTCTCTGCTGCTCTGGGCTGTCTGTCTTTTCTGCTCTGCTCTGGGCTGTCTGTCTGTCTGCTGCTCTGCTCTGGGCTGTCTGTCTCTCTGCTGCTCTGCTCTGGGCTGTCTGTCTCTCTGCTGCTCTGCTCTGGGCTGTCTGTCTGTCTGTCTGTGTGTTGTGGATCGGTTCAGTATATGTTGGCTGTAGCTCGTCAGCTCAGGCCTGATCTGTATGTTGTGGCTGAGCTGTTCACTGGCAGTGAGGAGCTGGACAATGTCTTTGTCACTAAGCTTGGCATTACCTCCCTCATACGAGGTAAGATACACCAGAGGAGAAATAATTTCTCTTCATTTTTAGGAAAGCAGGACAATTCATTCATAAGATTAAAAGATTCAAAAATTGATCAAACCATCATTTCTTTCCTTTCTTTCTCATTTCTGTTGTGGAACACAAAACCATAATAAAGATGTTTATAATTATGATTTTATTATAGATGATTTAATTATTTTGTTGTTTCAGAGGCCATGAGTGCTGGTGACAGTCATGAGGAGGGACGGCTGGTGTATCGGTTCGGGGGTGAACCTGTCGGATCTTTCGTACAGCCGAACCTCAGACCTTTGGTGCCGTCTATTGCTCACGCCATGTTTCTGGATGTTACCCATGACAATGAATGTCCCATTCAGGTAGACGGTGTTTAAGTCTTGCAAACACACCGTGTTTAGCCTTAAAAGTGCTGTAAGCGGTTTCTGAGAAACACACCCCTCCGTTTATTGCTCAGCCCTCAAAATAATAAACACACTATATATGAAACACAAACATCGACAATCTGGTGGACACGCCCCCTATTGCTGATTGGCTACGAGAGTGTTTTCAACAGCGTTTCTCAGAAATCTCTTACTGGACATTTAAAGAGATTAAAAACGTTTTTGTTTTCATTGAAACCGTTTTTGTTTGGTAGATTCGTTCAGTGTTTGATGCCTTGCCCAGTTCTGCTATCGTCTCTATGGCCTGCTGTGCCACAGGCAGCACTAAAGGATACGATGAGCTCGTACCTCATCAGGTAAAATCATGTGCAGTCACATCAGCTGAGCCTCGAGGGTAAATAAGGGGTCTGATCTGTTATGTATTTTGTTTATTTTTAACCCAAAACCAGATTGCAGCTTTAAACTCTTTAAACTTAAAGAGCAGTTTTTTGTATCAAGGTGCCTTATAAGACAACTGGTTTCAGACCGCATGTGTTTGTAAGACACATATTATATGAGCACAGACACCCTTTGTTCATTTAATACCTCAATTATAACACTCCCTTTACAAACAGTTTGCCTCACCAAGTTCTCATCCATCCAAAGCTCTCAGTATCATTTATCACACATGAACAAAAGCCTTTCTGTGCTCTGTTCATTCTGATATACATGGACAAAACCTTTCCAGCAATCTCATTGGCTGTTGCTAAGCTGACTCGTGCAGCTTCACTAGAGACTGTCTTAGGATGTGACATGCAAGGCATTTGCCATTTTTTAAAACTTTTTAAAAGCTTTGACATCCACCAGACGGGTTAACACGGCCGTGATAATCAGTCAGACCTTGAGCTCTGGGTGCTGGTGTTTGTTTGTTTCTTTCAGATTTCAGTAGTTAAAGAGGAGCGTCTTTACTCTAAGTGGAACCCCGATGCGCTGCCCTCTTCTGTTGGGGAGGTGAATCTACAAACTGGTATAATGGCGGGAAAACTAGCACTGAACAGACTCCACCAAGAGCTGGCGGAGAAGAGCTTCACTCAGGTCAGGAGAAAGTTACATGCAAATCACAATCGTCAACAGCAGGTCTTTAAGACCAACTACTAGTTAGTTATTTAGTTCCCAAAATGACATCACGTTCCCCTTGAGTAACCTGAGGCTACAGAATTGTTCTGAGTTCAGAAGTCAAGCTCAACAGCTTCAGTGCCGTGCTGTTGATTACAATAAATAAAATAAGTTTGTAATTAAAAATGCATGTACAGTAATACACACATGCTACTAAAATGGACGTTTCACTAACATGTGATTTATAATTTTGTAAGAATTAGTATTTTCCTGTAAATGATTTTTTTGGTAAATGATGTAGTCAGAGATGCACAGATAGACTTGTACTGAACCCGCAACATTCTTTAAGAGCACAAAGACTTGTTTTTAAAGATTTAAAGTCTTTAACCCCATTTGAAAATAATTTTACTTGTTTTACAAGAAAAACTTGCTAAATGTTTGATTCATAATTAAAACAGTAAATAATAAAATAAAAAATACAGAGTAAAAATGTATACTGTTAGGAAACTTTATTAAGCAGATTTACTGTGTTATGAACGTTTTAGAAACCTTTACTGGAAAACAGGTTGTTTTGCTGAGTTAAAAGACCTGCAACCTTTTAGCTATTAGCCCATCACTGCCCATCTAATGTAAGACTGATGTATGTGTCACAGGTGTATGTAGATCAGCTGGATGAAGACACGGTGGCTGTGACCAGGCACTGCCCCAGCACACATCAGTCTGTTGTGACCGTCTCTCGTACGGCCTTCAGGAACCCTGAAACACACCAGTACACGGATCATCTGGCCCCCATGTACATCCCAGGTACAAACACGGCACATAGAAGGCAAATGGGCCCTGCTCTCTGATTTACTGCTTACTTACTGATCTGAGGTCAGTGTGAGAGAGTTTTAAATCAGTCGAGTGCCATATGCTCTTATTTTTTAATCATGGTGATACGCCTGTGACCTCACATTCTGTATTAATGTGTAGGGTTGCTATGTTGCTTAGCAACTGCAGATTTAGACTAAACTTTATTGCTTGGCAGAATTGTTTATTCTAGCTATTATTAATAATAATTGTAAATGTTTATCGAACAATACTGTATTTTATTCTGTTGATTTTTCTGAGGTTTTATTAAAGCTCCAGTCAGTAAAAATAAGTAAAAATCAGTTACTGAGCAAATATATGACAGATCAGTGTTTAATGCGATCTCATTATCTTACCCTAATTCACAACCGTACATTTATTATAATGATTTATAACTTGAACTGGTGGGTCGGATATCACAGGAAATGTCAGTTTGACTTTGCTCGTAAACATGAAGACGACTCGACTATTAAACGCGTTTGTGAGGATCAAATGCTGGAGCATCTGGAGCTTGTTTTTTACTTGCAATTTTATGTTTCAAACAGATATGGTGACAGTGAGACAAAAGATGTATTACAGCTTTAAAACAGGAAGTGATGAATGTCCATGTTTACAGTGATTTTACTACAGGTTTAAAACACTTTATTTTGTGCTTAATCACTGTAATGCATGACTTTTGATATAATGATATAATAGATATAATAGATACATATGTATATGTTTTTTAAACATTTTCACAATGGGGCAGGTCAAATCGTTGGCAAGGCAGCAAAAAATCTGAAGGCCAAAAGGAAGAAATTGCTCTGTTTTAAATTTTTCACCTCATATAATATATAACATAACTTTATATATAACATTTGATATAACACGCCACGTTGTTCTGCTCAAGCGCGGGTTCTGTTCAAAAACCCTGTCAGACATGTTCTCTGTTACCTGTGGTTTGGTTGTACAGGTAAAATCGAGGAGGTGGTTCTAGAGGCCAGAACGGTGCAGAGAAACACTGAGTCATACGTGCAACACGAGACGTTTATCAGTGGCATGCAGAACTACAC
>JAZGTK010003115.1:2248-28517 GCA_036877625.1 Ambastaia sidthimunki | reverse complement strand
GAGTTGTTTGGTAACCTATTCTACCAATTCTCTGAAGCTGTGAAGAAAAAGCATATTTACTCTTCCTGAAAATCTCAAATGTGTTTACAGTCCTTATGACCTCAGAAGTATCAGAGAGTTTCACACCCAATCTTCTTTTCTCTATGACAACAAAATGACAGCAGGTTACGTGTGTCTTTGAACCTCAAACACTACTTATCGCAGGAATAACTAACACAATTCTGAAATAAATTTATGAGCAGTGGATGGCTTTTATTCTAAATCATACTAGCAGTGACTGTAATCTAAAGAAAGCTGGAGGTTTCTCTCTCTCAGGATGAGACGTCTGATCACATCTGCAGCTCTCACACATGGATCAATACCTACGAATGTTCCATCTGAGAACATTGATTTGCTGCTCGTTGTACTCCGCTGCTTTCACTGTTCTGATCATCTCAACATCACCATGAACAGAGTTCTTCATCTTTTGAAACAAACTTTCAGTCAATATTACACTCCTGCAATGAACTTTTGGTGCATTGTGCTCTGGTGGCTACAGTAACCGTATACAGCATCTCTTCCTGTGTGTTTTATATAAATAGTTTGTGATTTTCGTAATTAAAGGTAAAAATGTTGTGGCTAAAGGCTGATGAAACTACAATAAGAGTGAAACAATGTCAAACAAATAAATGTTAATTAGATATAACTGCCACCCTTTGAGCATGTTCAACTATAAATGCATCAATCCTACTGTTTAAAAAGAGCCGATCAAAGCACTTAAAGGCTATTTAGTATTTTCCCTTCAGGCTAAAATTAAAGGTAGGATAAGACATAAGAAAAGAGGCCATTTCTCTTATGCTGTGACTGACCAATCAGAATCAAGTATTCCAGAGAGTGATGTAATTAGTGCATGATAAATCTGGTAAGAACCAGAATCTTCAGATTTTTGCAAAGTTGAAGTTTATGAGGTCTCAAGAGACCATGATTACATATAGATTTTAAATGATTTTATAGGCCAGGACTTTAACACTTAAACGCTCTGTTGAAATTGACCTGTTGTTTGCTTCCACAGCAATAGGGATTTCAGAAAATCTTTCCAGCTCTGCAGGATATCATTATAGACAAAGACACACAATTCAAGCCACATGTCTGGAAAGCTCTTTACAAACTATTGAAAATCAATGTTAGTTTCACTTCTGGCTAGCATCTGCAATTCAATGGACAAATAGTACATCAAGAAATTGGATCCCATTGGAGATCAAGCAGACCAACCTACCTAGAATGGGTCCATGAACAGGTATGAATGTTCTTCGCTCCTGGCAGAGGACATTTTGGATCTTTCTGTGATTATCAAACATAATGATCATCTTCTCCTGGAACAACAGATGCAGATGTCAACATTTGTCAGGATGGTCACAGACTTGAACCTTATCATACATTATCATAATTATTGACATTATATACTTGCTATCACATTTTGTGTATATATAAATGTTTCTTGTTGCTTTTGTTTTCTAGTTTCATTGTATTCTTGATCTGTGTTGGTCTATTTATTCTAAATCTGTCTGGTTGTTGATTACATTATTGAATTTCAGTTGGGATTTGTCTATCCTATTCAACTATCTACATAAACGTCCATATGGATTCTAAACAACAATCTCAGTCAGCTTTGCTATGTTGAGCAACTGTGTATTTTGAATTACCATAATAAGTGTTACAATAAGACACATTAATGCTAAGACACAAATACTATGGGTTTGATACCCAGGAACACACAAACTTATTCCATGTATGTTTGTATGTAATGCACTGTAAGTCGCTTTATAGAAGCACTTGTCAGCAAAATGTAACATGCAAATAAAAATAACTAGAGAAAAATAACTACAGAATATAGAATAAAAAATATAATCAGGCAGGAGCAAACTAGTGGAAACTGCTCTTGTTAAAAATAGACTGTTTAACCACACTGAATGGATTTTTGTTACTATTTATAGCAGTCTTTGACAACTTCCATTTAATTACATAGTTCCACTTAAAGGGAAAGGTCAGTTCCACTTAAGCCCCTGCGTAAGCCTGAACCATTGTTAACATCACACATACAGTAAAGCTTTTATAATATCTGATCCCCCACTTGCCAATCTCTCTTTGGTCTTTTGTGAGGTGTTCTTAGACTTGCACCTTACAGTTGTTCCCTTGACCTTTTACATACAGAATACATGCTGAACAACTGGTCACCTCCCAGTAGGCTCAGAGTTTCTTTTAATACTCTTAAATGAAGAGAAAGAGCCAACCGCCATCTAGCATTAAAAACAGAGTGATAATATAAGCAAATTACAGCCAATAATACAGCACTTGATCCAAGACTGAAATCCAGAGAATCTATTCTGAGGTAACATAATTATCAGTAATATACGTAATTAGATGACAGATTGTAACAGATAACAGGGCACAGGAAGTCATAAAGAGAAATGAAACAGAGGTCTGTTTGAACTCTCTGTCACTGCAATTCTATAAAAATAGAAATCCTCGTGGGAAGGTGCCTTCAAGGTGATCAAAGAAAGACATTATTATGATGGAGGCTGAAAATAATAGTAAAATAGATCCGTTTTCAAAGGGCAGCAGTGAAATCCATTTCCCTCGCTGGCTAATTCTTTCCCCCTCTGTCTTGTAATCAGAGACAAACTCTTTTAGAAAATGAAAAGAATATGAAGTCAGCAAAATGTATTACTCGCTCCATACGGTGAAAGCTCAATATATATTCATATATATTCACTCTTTTTGAGCTCTCCTGGAATGAAAACTTCTGTGTGTGTGTACGTGAGAGTGTGTGTAAAAGAGAGGGAGAGAGAGAGAGAGAGAGAGGGGAACTCTATATTCCTGTTAGTGAACTCACTGAAAGGAGAGGCCTCAATCTCATCCAGTTCTGCGGAGAGACTGTTTCATAAATATGCGGATGGAGTTCCAGCCTTTTGAATACGCAGAACACGACTAGATGAGGGCAATGCAATGCATCTGCGCAGGATTAAAAAAATGATGATGCAGATCGCCTCATCCATTCCCGTAAAGACGCCGTGTTTTCGATCACCTGCTTCGTTTCTTGCTGTTCGGGGGGAGGGGAGGGAAAACGCATTGGGAATCAACCTTTAAACAAGTGATAAAAAGATTGAGACGTGATCTTATTTTTCAAGGCTGCACGCGGGCACAGGGGGATTTCCTGTGGGGCACCACCAATTTCCAGAGAGTGACAAGGGAGTTCTGTGAGACGGGATCAGGCCAATTTAGTAAAATGCAATGCTGCATTGGACAGAAGGTAATCTTAGATGCAATGTTAAAAACACAATATTCCTAAACGGTGCTGATCAATGAATAAGAAGGGAATAGGCGGGCAGATGAAGGTATTACAAAACACTTCCACAATTTAACTTTAGTTATGTGATTACTGGGGAGAGTAATGTAATTGTAAGACCTGACCAGGTGACTATGAAAAGAATGACAACAGTAATCATGAGAAAATAAGCTATTTATCAAATCATTTTGGCCAAAGAAACAACTATGTCATCACACCCCCCCTGTTGTTCCAAATCTGTGTGACTTTCATGAGTTAGGAACAACATAAGGTTGGTTAAATCATACTATTTTCATTTTCTTAGTGAACTGCCCCTATTAAACTCTGCAGACACCCAACATAAAATCCGAGCCCTAGGAGTTAGAACCACAGAATTATGCACTGACCCATACTGAAAAATACTAACAGGTACTTTTGCATCATGGAATCATCAAAGTTTGAAACAAGTATGTGATCCTTTGATACAAGTATGAGATTTCAAGATACAAAAAGATCTTAAAATCTGTTGTCTTTGCACTTTGAGCCAATCAGCTGTGGTGTAAATGTCATGTGACTTGCATAAAATAAAAAAAAATACAAGGTAATAATTGTTTAAAATACTTTAAAAAACTATTAATAAAAGAAACTTTCTTTTTGGTTCTAGATGGTGTAGTTACAGAAAACCAGCAGGAGTTAACAAGGCTGTGCTAACCAGTTAAACTGTGACCCGCTCCAGCAAATAACCACTAAGCAATCAAACAGTGTTGTACTGTTGTTCTGTTTAAAATGAATGTGAATGTACAAATGAAATATAAATGAATGCGTGTCTGCTTTGGCACTGGATACTGTGTGATATCAAATCAGCTTATGTATCAAACAACACAAGGTTCACAATAATCAGCTGCAATCAGAAGATTGCAGATGTAGTTGCTGATGTGATGGGGCAATCAAAATGTCCCATAAACCATCAGCCTCCTGTTTTTTACAGATCTTTTGAGTATGAAGGGAATGTGTGTTCTCCAAGCTCATTCTGTGCTGGTTGCTATGCATATTTCAGACCTAGATTGGTGTCATTAATGTTGAACATCCTCAATACAGAGGACACAACTGTTCAGAAAACAAATCAGACTGCTGGCTGCACCAATAACATGAGAAAAACAGTCAAATGCATTATTGCTTAGCAAGTATTCCAAAAAGTGAGATCGGTTCACACTGTAGAACGATTCATTCCCATCCCAGTTTATTAGACACTGTGAACTGTATTCCCCAGAGGAGACCGTACTAAAAAGGTCAGATTCAGTCCTAAAATAAGAATGCACAAAATAATGTGAAGGATATGAAAGGGAATGGAATAATAATGAAATGCTGGGCGTTGTAGATTTCATCAGGGCAGCGTAGAAACCCGTCTCCTAGCAACATGCAGTTCCCCATGTGCGAGACTCCTCAGCATCTGTAAGGTCGGACACGCAAAAGCTTAATTAAAACAGAACAAATCAGTCTCAGGTTGGCTGTAATTGTAACACTGAGAGATCTTCCCCTTTGACCCTTCATTCGGATTCAGGCAATTGTTATTGGTGCAACACAGAACGAAACAGCAATTTCTAGTTTTTTTCAGCACTCTATTGGCCTTTAATATGTCCTTAAACAGAGAAAAGTGTATGGGATAATTTTTAGTGCATAATTACTTGAAACTACCCGCATGTGAAACATTGATTTTTTTGTCTTGTGCATCTTACAAGTATTTGCTTGAAAGTTGTGGGTTAATGCTCAAACTCATGTACTGTTTTATTTTCTCTGGAATTATACAGATATTTTCCTAACAATGATAATTCAGAGTCAATACTGATTCCAATGATCTGGTCACAGCGGTTCTCAATCTGTCAGTTATCTGTAGAGAAGGAAAAACAGTCAACAATGATAGACTATAAGATTTTTTTTCTTGTTTTTTCTTTGTTTCTTGTTTACTATCACAGCAAGCAGCACCACTATTTGAGTAATTTTGAGTGATTTTTCAATGCAAAGCCTTTATAATTTCATTACTTTTCAGTCAGCCACATCCATGTACACTCCAAAATCAATTCCTAAAAACAGGGTTTAATTTACTGTACTAATATGAAGAAATTTTATGTTTTGATTTTTACAGCTGTTTTACCTGTATTTTAAATTTTACATTGTCTTGTGTTTTAGGATCCATGGAAATGTCTGTAAAATTTCCAAATACATTTTCTGTTATTTTTTTCAATTATAAACCATCAATTCCTCCAGCCCTGTTTGTCAGTTTTTATTAATGAAGCATTGCTTTTACCTCATCCTCCAATCTCTGTGCCCTCTCCAGCACTTCCTGCCCCAGCACGCTCCTCCACTGTCTCATGAATGATATTTCCCTCCTCCACTGGCAAGCAGGTCAAAAGACACGAGACCATAGACAGGGCATTAAGTAATGTTCTGTGACATTTCAGTTCTGTAAATTGAATATGCCTGTTTTTGCCCTTTCCTCATCCAGAATTCTATTTATAGAATGGAAATGCAACGCCGTCAAACGCATGACAACAATAACCGCACAGCATGACCTATTCACTGTTACTCATCACAATTAGAGGATGTGCGACTAGGCAGAAAAAAATAACATGTATTTAAGCACAATTGCTGTGTGTGCGCATGCCAGTGCTTTATTCCACGCTGACCTTTTCAGAGTTGAATAAGTCATAAAAGAATATCCGTAGCCCTAAACTGACCACACTGCATGCTAATTGAATCATAATAACCAATGTTAGCAGTGTGACTGCAGTTAGAATCGCAAATGCAATTAATTATTGTTGCAATTACTGTAGCAGTGGAAGCCCAGAAGCATGCGCTAAACCCAAGTTATCAGTATTTCTGACTGAACGTAATGCGTCAGATTAAATTCTGCCCTAATAAAGAAGAAAAGGGCAGCAATAGGTCATTACCAGACGTCAACCATGTTGGTACACGTCTACAACGCTGTTGCAATACTTAACGGTTATCTCCCAACAGCCTTCCACACAAGCCCAGTGGCCTCTTCATCATATATTCAATTCAATGGCTTTTGTCATTTTTAATAACATACGGAAAGCTACAGTGGCTAATGTGGTCTTCATTGTGAGCACTTTCATTAGCTCTTCTTCTCTGGCATCTCCATCCCTCTTAAGCCCCGAAAGATCCGCAGAGGGACTTATCTCAAATCCGGCTCGCCGCGGGATCGCGTCAGGCATTAACGACTTCTCCCCCTCTCGTAAATCTGCCAGGTCATTTCAATTAACATTTACCGAGGTGTCCCAGCGCCTCGTTCTGCACCCAGAGTGGGCAGCTCTTATCCCGCACTCTAAAGGTTGCATTTGCCATGCTTGGCTGTAAGTGCCGGTTTCAGCTTCAATAAAGTGCCTGTCTGTTGCTCAAACGCTCCATTCATCAGTCTGTATGAAACGAGCAGCGGATGAAACGATTATCGCCGTGCCCTCCACCAAATTCCTTTAGATTTGTTTTCTAAAGTTTTTGCAGTTCATTTTGGATGTTTTTAAAGCAAATCATGCATAAAATGAATGCAAATGTGGGTTGTTGGTATAATCAATCACTCTTTAGGCATTTATGGTGCATTTGAATGGTTTTATAGAGTCTCCTATTAAAGTTCAGGCTGTTAAGAATAAAGTATCGGTACTACGGGCCATTTGATACAGAAGTTAGCGTGTGTTGTAATAGAGACATTTGAGTTATTATTCTAGGACTTTTACCTTCACACTTTGATGAGATCCAGGTCTGTTGTCATTTCAGGGAATTCTCAACTTTGCCCTCCCACTAACTTTTACTTGCAGTTATTTATAACATAAAATCTTCTCAGAATCACATTAGGTCTGTTGTCTTTCTTCAGTCTCTGCCACAATGTTTACTAGCTTTACTAGCTTACTATCTGATTAGCTTATAATTAGTATACGTATTACAAATATAAAAAATATAGTTTTATGATCCAGAAAAAATTAAAATCAACTAATTTATTTATATTCGCTGGCTAGATAAATACTACATAAAATGCTCATTAGTGCCCTTTAGTGGACAAAAAATTAAGAGCGGTGACTTGAGGCATGTTCTGGCATTTGCACAGCAAGGTTATGTTCATAAACAAGTTGTGTATTTGTCAGAACAGCAGGCTCTTATTTCACACTATTTTTCAAAATCCTGAATTAGCTTTAGGAGTCCCTAAACAGAACTTTAATCCAATTTAACACTGCTTATATTTAGACACAAGCATAAATTGCATCATACAGATCCAGCCTCCTCTTTCTGCAATTACCCAAGACAGATGAAGATGAAAGTTAAATGCAAGTCAAATAGTCAAGAGGGTCATTGATACTGATGCCAAATTAACTTAACGCCCAACACCCATGCAACTGTTACCATGGCAACCATTACATCATGTAAATAAAACATCACCTAAAGTTAGTTGGAAGAGGATGCCTTGATGACCTAATGAAAAATCCTATGGTTTAAAAAAAAACTTATTTTGATGTTTACTGTTGTGCTTTACAACTGAAAAAAAAAATGTAACTTTATTTGTAGATGTTGAAGTCATAAATGAAAACTGATGCAATTTAAATGCGACTTGGTTTCAATATAAACAAACAAAAAATATGATATTATTTATGGTTTGTTGATAATGTAAATGAGGGTCATATGATTTAATAAAATTAATCTACAATGTGAATTTACATTACTCTAAATAAAACCTAAACACAGAGACCAGACTTCATTGCACTGCCTAAATTTTATTAATAGTGAGCAAATTGTCTCCAAGTTCCAATTTAAAGAGAATCTCTTACGAGCAAACCTCAAACACAAGCAGCTTCATTGATTGGTGATTTTTCTCACTGACTTAGTCAAATCAATAGAGTCTTAACACTAGGGTCAAACAAAAAAAAACAGCACTGGGTATCTAATGCAATTGTATAAGGTTACATTAAACATCCTTTGACTGTAAACAAAAAACTCATTCAGTTGGTATAGAGTTTCTGTGCCTATGATATTTTTCAAAACCTATCAATCACACTGATGATTTCTTAAGAACTAAAATGGACTAACTGACTAAACAGTTTTTCTATTTATCTGTTGAGTCTAGATGTTATAATTGCATGGCCTGCTGAACCAGCTTCCTTTCTGCTTCTTGATATCTTGCTGAGGCAATACAATTAAAAAGTGAAAACTAATAGCTGGCAAGTTTTCATACCACATGTCATGTGGACAGGAAGCAATCAATGCTCACAGCTACCCAGACTGAAGTTTACAATTCTCATTTATAATGACGCAGCATTTTTTCGTAGCCAATTACAAGCTTTCTGGTACTGAGGGAAAGGAACACGAAGTCATGATGTGGAATGTTGTGTGATGTTTTCCCAAACTTAATTTAAATTCTATGTGAACTGGAAGTTGCAACGACATAATACAAAAATGAAAAAATGAAGGGTGTGGCTTGATTTACTTCCACTGGGGATTTAATGACTTCAAAGCTCACAGCAGGCTGACTGTTGGAGGGGCGTGGTTAATGACTCTGGCTCCGCCCAGGCATCAGGCTGATGTCATCTGAGGTCTGCCATTACAGAGGAAGCACAATTTCAGTTTTGATTAAAGATTGCCAGCACATATAAATAAAAAAATTTGCATGAGTAAATCATCTATAATAAACATTGCAACATTACTTTTTAGATTTTGCTCTAATTTGAAGTTCACAAAATAGTCTTTATCTTTATTTGTAAGTTTTCTGAGATGTGAACCTTCCTAAATTTATTTTTTGTTTTAATAATTTTTTCCCTTTTTTTAACAACTTGTGCTTCAGACAGATATAGCTCATTCATTTCTTGTCTGATTCCAATAAATAAAGCATCATTTAACCTTTTTTTAATGAAGAATGTGAAAATAAAAATGTACTTCTTGTGACTCATTTTACCAGCACAGGTCACATACTTTAATACAATTCTACATTATTCTAGATGTAAAGTTTTCATGTTTTCACCTTTTATCTCACCCAACCTCATCCCGAGTCTTTAATACAGATCAAACAAATCTGATTAGATTATGCACATTGCAAAGTGAGATGTACCTTCACAGTATCTTTAGAAATATGTTACATGCAAGATAAATTTACGTTCATTTAAGCTTTAAGCAGACTAAAGACAGGCACTTACCCATCTTAAACACGTTTACATGCCGTTTACACAGTCAGTGTAGGGGTGAATAAGCATATGCTTGTCTGACAGGCAGCCAGTGGGGAACTAGATTAGATAAGATGTTACATGAACAAGATTAAATTAGAGCAGAGGACAAAATCCCACGGACACTGACAGCAAGTCTGCTGCAGGTAACTTCACGGCTCACAGCACATGCCAGGAGGCATGGAGGTGTCATACTCTATAAGATGCATGTTCTAGTTATCTTGTTGTGCCCTTGTCTTGTGAGCCACGCACACTTACGGTCATGCCAAAGCATCATGTAAAACAAGGAAATGAGGAGAGGACGCTAAGACAGGGAGGGTTGGGCCCTGCTTACTGCCACAAGCTTTGTTTAAACAGCAGAGCTTTGTCTGAATAAATCAAAGCAGTTCAATTATTTATAGGCATATTTCACCCAGAAATGACAAAATCAGTCATGCCCTCACTCTAATGTCATTGCAAAGATGCATGGCTTTAGATTTTTCCTGTGGAGCACAGAAAAAGTTATAAGAAAAATTATAAGGAATATGAATTAAATTAGAACAAATAAAGACCTGAGCTTTCAAAATGTATTTTTGAACCAAAAATAGCAACCAGATCATCTCTCAAAATTTCAGCTTTTGTGTTCCATAGAAGAAAGTCAGTCATAAGAGTTTAAACAACATGAGGCAGATTAAACAATGACAGAATTTTTGGTTGAACTATCCCTTTAAAAGCGTCAGGAGACGAAAAGGCTGAGTTCACGGTACGCTCTTGGCAGCTGAGTTGGATCCAGATCACAGAGCAGTAGAGGGTCTGTGAGAAGGTCTCCCTGGAAGGTTTTGTCTTGCTACCCAGTAACCCCAGATGGCTGACTGTGGTTCATTTTACTTCTGTTGGTAACACTGGAGGGGTGAAAAACTCTGACTTCCTGCTGGGATGGGAAAGAAGCAGCTCTTAAAGAACTGCGCTGAGAGAACGTATAGTTGGGGCAGTGAATGGGGCGGGCCATTTATCACAGAGGGTAAACCAGACTCTGAGCTTTGACAACACTAGAATCACATACTATAGTGTTGCTATAAAGATCTTATGAAGCTTAAGGACAATAATGGCATTGTGGGAATGATTATGACATTAACAACACACATGGGTTTCAGTAGGGTAGTTTGTTTTCTAGGTTATATTCACCTACGCATGAATCAGCTAAAACAAACACAAGGGCTTTTGAAACAGTCAACTGTCAGTACGCTAATTTGCATATGCATACATGATATCACTCTAATCTGTTTCAGTGTTTGTATTTGGTTTTGAGCTTTTCTATGTCTGACATTCAGCCACTCAGAACACCCAGAATGGCTTTTTAATGAATTTCTAATTTAGCGCAGCAAACAACAATCAAGGCGACATCCATCTGGCCTGCAGCTCGTCTCCAATATAATTGAGAAAATATTTCAAATGGCAGAGAATTTCATTAACACCTTCTGATAATGTTGATCATACAGCAGGATTATTGCCTAGAGTAGCGCATGTTACATTCTGCGTAGAGGGAAAGAGGCTTTTCATGAAGTCTGACACATTCAGAGTGAATGAGGCAGAAAAAATGATCTGACCCTCTGGGTGTAAAAAAAAAAACAAAAAAAAAAACAGTATAACCGTCCACACAGGTCATACTTCATTATGAAACTGTCGTGTGCACACTGCATTTAATTTACTGACCAATTTGGTTTGCAAGAGCACCAGTTGAAGAAACAGACCTCTGTGACAAGCCTGTTCAATTTCCCACCAGGCTTAACTGCCTCCCGGGCGAGCTTCATAGTGGAAAAACTTTAGATATAGCACTTTAACAAAAGAACGCTTGTGATGTCTCTGCAGGGGCCATGCACTTAAAATAGCCCTGAGGGTGTAAGCAATTTTTCTGAACCTTGGACAAAACAAGCACAAGGCTGGTTTTCTGATATTAATGAAAAACATCAGCCGATGCCTGAGTCACTTACCACTGGCCAGATTCCCTGCATTTAACTTTCTCTTTTTCATTGGCCGGTACAGTCATTTCATCCCTGACTGAGTCAGCAACACTCCGTATCCATTCACTGCCAGCTGTATCTCCTTCATGCCTGCAACAATTTATGTATCATCACAAACACGTTCAGACGGACACATTTGGATCCACTTGTACACAGCAGGGTTACTTACTGTTACCTTAGAGTCTGTCGAAGCGCATGTGTGGATGTAAACACTTGTCTTGACTTTTCTTAGTCTGGTTCTTAGTGTGGGGAGATCCAGGACGCCGCACAGCTTGATTAAGGCTTTGGGGGAAAAGACGACAATGTAATTACATGGATTGATTACACAGGGGGAATTGGAACACAATGGGCGTTCATCACAGGCAGTGTGTGCGAGAGTGTGAGAGAGAGAGACTTGCAATTACGCTGTTAAATG
This sequence comes from Ambastaia sidthimunki, assembly GCA_036877625.1. Lineage (NCBI taxonomy): Eukaryota > Metazoa > Chordata > Actinopteri > Cypriniformes > Botiidae > Ambastaia > Ambastaia sidthimunki. Next base: position 16,580 of record JAZGTK010003115.1, on the reverse strand, counting down.
TTGCCACCACCTCATGTGAGAAAGTGAGTGCAACCATGCAGTGAGAGAAGACAAACACAATAGTTCAAAGGGAAAGGTGCACATGTATTCGCTCCTATGCAAATTCTGACACAAGTCAGTTTCTCTCCACTGTGGCTGCTGGGGTCTGCGTAACCCAAACATTACAGTTTAGAGTGAGCTTTCCATTTAAAAGCACCCACTCAATGCGCATTTACAGAAAAAGGGAAAAATTTAAATTCAGTTTAATTGCTGGCCGAATTAATTTTCCTATTTACAAATATTATTCACACATAATAACACCAAACAATGAAGTTTTGACATTTTTGTTTCTCAGTTGCAACTGCCAGACCAACTGTTGCCAAGGTGATCACAAATTTTAGGAGTGACTCCTGTATTCCGTACACACAGTGAAAATTTAGGGGATTCACTCCCAAATTCTTGCAGTGTACACTGTGAGAAAACAGTAAACAGCCTAATCAATGTTTATGTTTGAAAACAGCCTAACCAATCTTTGAAACAAATGTCTATGTGCCTGTCAGAACTCTTTGACATCAGCTTCATGACTTTATGAAACTGTTTCAATCGTAGACTCAAAAACCTGCTTTTAGCAACAGCAAAAACAGAAGTTTGAAACACTGTCAATATCACAGTCAATACCACCTTCACTCAGGGGAACTCAACTGCATTAGCAGAGCAAACAACACTTGACAACACAACATTAACAGAAAGTACATTTCAAAAAAGCAAGCTAGATACTAACTGTACCATAACATTAAAAGTGAGAACACCACAGTATAAACAAATAACAATGTTTTGAAAGGCACTCATAACTAAAGTGCACTGGGCCACTAGGGGTTTCCAACGGAGAAAAAAAATTAACCAGAAACAAACCGAAATTAAACAGAAACAAATTGACTGTTTAACACCTTTTATGAAAATACTTTTTCCATTTTTATTATATATATATATTTATATATAGGCTGCAGTATATATAGTGCAGTTATATATAGTGGCTGCAGTGTTTTTAGCCAGTGTTTGCTTCACTCGTGTTGTGCTTCCTAAGGACCTCAATTGAACACATAAAACCACCAAAACATTTCTGTCTCTTTAATTTCACTAGTATGGGATTGAGAATTTTAGACCAATTCACCAATTCAATTCAACCTGCCTTTATATAACAAAAACAAACAATCTTTTACTTTCAGTAATATGATCCAAAATAACTTTGGTAATTTTCAAACATTTGGAGGCCCGGGAAAAAAAACTATAAACTAGGAGAGGGGTAAACAATGAAAACTAAAAGTGTTTGCTATTTATTCTCCTGTTGTGAACTCAATATACTTCAAAATATCAATTTGTTTCAAGAGATTACAAAGTGTCTTTTCTTGAGGCACACAGTCCTGGAGACTGAGATGAGAACGTTTATAATCTTGAAACATTTACATATTCTAGGCAGATGATTATTTACTGAAGTCACTCATGAGAAATGCAATGTTTGGGTAGATAAATAGCGATTCATTTTTGGTTTGAGCTTTAAGTACCTAAATCATTGTTAAAGTATCATTCAGTGTAAACAACTGAATAGATTTCTTTTCCCAAATATAATCAAACATCCAATGTGTTGTTTTGCATTCATCCATTTTATATTTTATGCAAAACAATCATGATATAATTAATAATATAATATAATTATAATTAATAATATAAGAAACATATCAGTGACCATACATGAAAAGCAGTTTAATGATTAAGGTTGAATCAACTTGTTTTTTAAGTTCAAAAGTATTTGTTCTTTGACAGCAGAGTGCTAGCCAGATATACTTGTGCATAGAAACATTTACAGTTTGCTAATCATGTACTGAATAAAATGCTCTATTTAAAATTTATGTCTGAATTCATTTTATTCAAACATTATTCTAAGCAAATACTTTACAGTATGAAGGCTAAAGCAAGTACATTTACACACACACACACAAACCCACACCTTGTCCTGTTTTAGATCACTGGCTAGCAGAGGTATGTGGGGGTCAGTAAGGCACAATATATCAACTGTTGGATCTAAACAGACTCTCCAACCTTTGGGTGAATTGTATGTGTCTAGGTGGCTTATTTACTCCAATCCTCTGTATCGTCTCTTTTCAACATCGAAACAGTGATCCCATCTACACAACTTATCCAGCACTTTTTGAGCCAGTGGTCCAGAACCCTACCAAGATACTTCACTGAACACCTCTTCATGACCCTCAACAAATGGCTTTCATGAGAAATAGGCTTCAGCTGGCTCATGAAAACCATTAATCTCTGGGTTCTTGAGCAGAGAAGATGAGGCTCAGACATGGCGACAGTGCTGTAGGGTGCCTTGTTTTTCTCCCTCAGAGTGTGTGGTGGTTTGTGCTTGCAGTGGCGAAGAAGGGGTGAGATAATCCAAGTGCAAGGAACCACCTTATGAGCCTTCCATTAGTGTTATTATATTTAGCCATCTATTGAAAGAACTTTTATTGGTCACAGACTGTGCCTTAAATAGCCCTCTAGTCTGTGACCAATGTCACAATGCCATACTAAAATTTTACAGCATTGCTCCGGCACTAGAAGGGAAGTGGGTAAAGAAACTTTTGTAGTGACCTGTCAACCCTAGAAAGATATTTACCCCACGTACCTGATACTGTTTCCTGCTCCAGCTTTTTCCTTGTGGTTTTAGAAGGCCTCGTCTGATCTAGAACCCCAGCTAATGTGTCTCTGAAGACCCAGGTGACATTTCTCCAGGTTAGCAGTAACTAGATCCGTGTCAACACACTCAAAGGGCATTTCAATTACTGCTGGTGGCACCAGGGGGCTGTGGGCGGTTTCTGGCATGAGATGCCAGCAGACACAGATCCCACATTGACAGAACTGTTTAACCCCTCATTCCATACCTGACGGATGGGAGCTTCTCTGCTTTTCTCCATGCTCTGATTGTCCACCAGTTTCATCAGTGTGCGTGTTTTGACCTCTCCACTAAAGACATGAAAGCCTGTGACGGTGGGAGAAAGTGGAAACAGTGATAGTATCTGTAGAGGTCAGGCTTACCTGTTCAAAGGTTAAAGCAGCTTTTTATACCTCTTACTCTTCATCAGTCGATCTGCTGCATTGTACTAACTTGCGGAGTCCAATTAGTTAATTGCTAACAAAAAATGCTAATCAGGTAATAGGTCTTAAAAGTTAATAGGTCACTTCAGCAACGCAGTAATGATGTGAATTCACATCATTGAATCTGTAAAGTTCGACATCTGTAAAGTTCATAATGTAATGTATGTTTTAAAAGACTTAAAAATATAAAGTTCCTACTGCTCAGCTGGAAGTACAGGATCTCCAGCAACACCAAGGTTGGGGGTTCGATCCTTATAGAACACACTAAAAAAGTGTATCTTTAATACAGTTTAAGCGACTTAAAAGCATAATAAAGGCATCTGCCAAATGCATTCATGCAAATTTGTGTTTAAGTATTTATCATGTAAAGTTTGCAAAATTAGTGTTCTTTGTTAGAAACTTTGAGCTGAACCTGAATATTTCAGACAAAAGCAGTGATTAGATATTACTCTGATCCATTGGGGCCCACTGAGAAATGAAACAGGAGCTAAAGAATATCAATGAATGCAGTGTTGACAAGTTATCAATGTTTGGCAAGGGTAACTGTAAATAAAGTGCATGATAATAATGTAGAAAGGTAATCTGGCAGCCTCCCATGCTATTATAGAAGTCGTGTCCTTTTTATAATTAGTTTGTACTAAAGTTTAGATCTCCTAGAAAGTTTAGAAACTACTTCCCATGAGGAGAAAGATACACTTGCCAGGCGATTTCATCAGTATCGTTATGAAAATGAGACGGCTCAGGTTTGACGAAGCGAGTCTTCACACACCTGCTGAATGGGCAAGTAAATGAACTGAGAAATAATGTGCTTTTTCAATAAAACACCAGGCTGTACACTGCGTCCGCTTTGATCTCCTAGTCGAAACACGGATGCTCTGTAGAAGCTCTTTTATTTGTCGTTCGCTCAGTATTCAGCTCCTCTTTAAAGATGTCATTTCACAAAAGGTAGTTTCGTTATAGTGCCTGTGTTGTTTCCGTGAGGTCACATTACTCAGCAATCAAAAACTCCTTCAGACTTCAGCATGTATCTAAAACTTTCAAACTTTAGAGTGAATTTCAAACCACTAATTATTGACTGGCTGTAAAGCGGAGATGAGTACAAGATCCAAAGATCTAAAGCCCAGAAACGACTGTACTGGCAGAAATAGCCTGTTAATGTTAAAAGACATTAAAATTTACAACACATCGGATCTTGGTGAGGCAGCAAAAAACAGCTGCTCTAAACTCTCGCATTTGAGTAAGTTCCTCAACTGAATCCATAAATCCACCATGAGCTATGAAAATTGGGTCAGTTCAAAGACTTTGAGCTATTGCCTCCATTTCTCTATCAATCTTTGTGGTACAATCTAAGACAGAGACTTCTGCCATGTTCCTCATTTGTACAGCCCATCTTCACAAACAGCCTTTATCTGCGTTAATGATCCCAGATCCAAATACCACCTAGCGTCCACCTTATCTGCAGTCAGACAGGCCTGCCAGCAGCTCAAGAGCACCTAGGTGCATCTCTGCTCCTGTTGTCCCTGTTCACTGACATTATCAGCCCCAAACAAGTGATGAAAGTGGTTCTCCTTCCCTATCGCACATACACATCTTTCACCCCACAGCTCCTAAATGACTGCAACATCCCCACACGCTTCAGTACACACACACACACACACACACAGTACACACACACAGTACACACACACAGTACACACACACAGTACACACACACAGTACACACACACAGTACACACACACATAGGGGACAGCAGAGATAATTGTAATGCTCTACAGAGTCACTGCCAGAAGTCATGAGGCATAACAAAATTGTAAGGGTGGGCCCTAGCCCCCATAAGCCCACCTATCCACACCCAGACAGAAAAACAGATTAAAATAACTTGCAGTACATTATAAAACTGATAATTCTGGTCCTTGAATCTGATTGGTCAATAGCTAAGGTTAATTCATGATAAAGCATAGCTATGACCTAATTGTCCAACTACTGTACTTATTTTTATTATTGCGCAGCACCCAGACTTGATCTTTATTTCTGTTTCTTATACATGTATATGGACTTCTACACTTCTGTTCTTTAAACGCCCTCAGTGTTATCCAGCTTGTTAATCTTTCCCCCTCATAATCCCCCGGAAATCTGAAAACTCACCTTTTCAAAGCACGTCATTGGGCGTGAACGCCGCCGGCTATATCAGGGGTTGCTCTCTCCATTAAACAGAGCTTCACACACATTTCAGCCGTCTGAAGAACTCCTGCGAGACAATGGAAAGGTCAGGGTTGTAAGTTAATAAAACATACATTTCACTCACTGTGTCGTGCATCCCGGCTTCCCGCTCCCTGCAGTATTTGCATTTCTGGTGGCAGTCAGCAATACGCCGTCTCTCGCCTCCTGTGCTGGAGTCTGAGGAACGCTGAGAGGAAATGATGGCTAACAAAATGGCCCTCCATGTTCTTCTGCTATCTTGCTGGCAAAAAGCCTGTTTTTGCTGTTGTGAAGCAGGTGGCGTATTGTGGCGTGTTGTACTGCGCGGGACACGCTGTGGACAGATCTGCCACGCACGTTCTGTGATAGTCTGCGACTCATGCTGAGAATGTGTTATCGTGCCAGCCCGCAACTGCTGTCTCCTCTCACCTAAAGATCTGTGAGGAGTGTCTCAGTACGGAATGGAGGCAAAAAGCAGGAAGCAGGAACACTTGTCTGGCATTTTATTTTACACCCGTGAGTCTGGTAAATCTTGGAAGCACCAGTGGCTCATAAAGGATGCAATGTCTTTTTTAAGCCTGCAATGCCTCTTCCAGTTTGATTTAAGTCAATTTAGCTTTTGTCTTCTTCGTATTTTGCTGCCATAGCAGTGTGTAATTTGTCTTGTGTTCTGATAAAATAAACTTGCATTATTGCATCTTGCATTACACGCTAGTAAAAACACACAATACAGCGCGCGGCAGAGATGCACCCTTAAGACAAAAAAAAAGACAAAAAATTGCCTTCATCCATATGAGGTGTCAAATTAGAAATGACAATAAAAACTGATTAAAGAAATTACTACAAGAAAGACTTGCTTATATGCTTATATTATTAAAAAATGACAGGGTATATACATGCAATTCTTTCTTCTCCACCAATACACTAGGTGACCTTGATTTCTTGTAATGTTTAACTCGTTTTGCAATTTGTAGGCATATTTTAAGAATATCAATTTAACTTTATTCTATTACTGCCTCACATTAACATCTGGCTCCTCTATCTGTATCTAGAAAATGTGGCTTTCTTCTTAATATAAGAGCAGTTGTGGACCTCAAGGTTGGAGGCTCCTGCAGTCACAGGCCACAATCCATTCCTGGTAAGAGATAAAACAGGGTCATGCCTGATATACATCCTGCTAATTCCTCACTTCTACATTTCCAATTGCACAAGACAGAGCAGTTTCTCTTTTCTTTAATGGGCCAGCAGATAACTTCAATAATGAAGCTCACAGTATGCCACAGCCATACCAAGCATGTACTGTATAATATTTCCAAGCAGGAGGACCATTCTGGGGATTCAGACTATAGATGTAATTAACATTAATAGGCATGTAAAAGGACGTGGTGATTCAGTAACGCTAAATGTCTAATGACCTTTATTAGCTTCACAGTTGCCTCTAGTGCAGTATGAACAGACACTGCATCTGCCAGGGCATAATAAAAGTCAAGGGCTTTCTTTGCTGCCTTGAATGTACATCTATCACAAAAGATTTATTCTTTCCTTTCTGTATTACAACACAAATAACTGTTGTCTTTTATTACCTTGATGTTCTATCAATCATCAAGGTTTCTACCTTGAATCCTCTTTATATCTTGATGCCCACATAAGCTTAATAACTCAAGCATCTCAATTTTCCTTAAAATACTGCAGCATGATCTTAAAGGTTTTGCCCAAAATCATCTACACATGTTGCTCCAAACCTGTATGTCTCCTTATCTACTGTGGAAAATATAACATGATATATAACATATGATGTAAAAAAATATATATATTTAATATATTACAATATATATATACAAACGGCAGTTATTCTGATATTCTAGCTACAGAAATAGTCATACAACTATTTCAGTCTGAAAAATAAAGTCCTGATTGTGGAACTCCTGACTGGTCCGTACACAAAGCTATCATATTGCTCTTGCTAGTAATGGTACTAACAGACTGCAGTACTGCAAAGCTCTCCTGTGTGGTCTTCCCTGACTAGACTGCAAATTATTCCAAAGTGCTGACTAGCAACAGAAGCAAAGCATACATTACATCTGTTTTAAAATCTCTTATTTTGCTTCCTATAAATTTCAGACTTGATTTGAAATGTTTATGGTGCTCTCTAAATGGGATTGCACATAAATGCATATCTGATATGCTTAAAAGGCACATTTCCAGCAGTACTTACAGTCCTCATTAGCCTTGGTTATTTTTCCAAGGATATATGGATTTACACTTAAGAGATGAAGCTATAATTGTATGTAGACAGTACCACATGGTGTCGGGTTTCCAGAAGACCTCTGGCTATTCAAACCTGTTGATATCTGTAAACAAAACATAAAATAATAGAATTCACTGTATTTTTTAACCTACTATTCAATTTAACTCTTATTTACTTGTGCAATTCTTTTGACTGCTTATGTATGCTGGTATTTCTTTACCATGTATCAATTTACTGCAATCTTAATTACTTTTGTGGTGTGCATTAGTTCTTCATTATGCCATTTTATGCTTCATTTTAGTTGTATTGCTTGTCAATTTGTACTTATTTAGTTTTTATTTACTTGTTTTACTCTTGCCTTTTTCTCTTCTGTTTGACATGCTGGATTTGTAAAGCGCTTTGTATTGCTCTGTTTGTACTACAGGAGCTATTTAAATAAAGTCTGAATTAAGTTTCAACCTCGGGGAAATGAGGCCAGCAGCTCTGATTGTCCTGACTGACACAGTTTGTTAATAAAGCAACAGAACACATGTAAAATCCCATAAGCTTGAAAAGCGCTAACGATTGAATGGTTTGTTTTGGACACTTGGCTTGTCATCTAACATCAGAGTTGCTTGCCAAGTTCTTTAGTTGGTTTTATTTTTATTCAGCTGAAAGAGACAAAAATCGAGATCGGTCGTGGCAGTTCGGGTCAACGGATGCTCGGCTGAACTTCCACAGATTTACACACTTTTAACAGCACAGATGAAGTTTAGTGAAGTCAGATTCAGAACAGCCGTTATTGGCCAAGCAATTTTCACTCGCTTCCATTTGACTGGCTCCCAAGATTTAAATTAGATTTGAGTTTCCTGAAGAAAACACCAGTGCTTGCAAGGCAGTAAAGGAATGCAGTTAAGGTTTTAAGTAAGATTAGGTTTTAGGCTTTGGTTCTGTGTAAATGAAATGCCACGTCAAAGCTGACATTGTTGTAACACTCAGCACATAAATACTAAAAGCAACATACTATATAATACGAAACGGTCTTTGCAGTGTAAATGCAGCTATAGATGCTTAAACAGATGTAAGAAAACTGAAAGAGATCAATCACCAATGCAGAAAGTACAAAAAAAATACAAGAAAGAATTGTCAATCACAATTCAGGATGCAAATATTACAATGACTAGTGCTTAGATTTTAAACGCTAAAATTTCCAACAATGTAAGTCAACAGGAGATTTCCAAAATMGATAAGAYTGAAGTTAACAAAAACAGACTGCAGAAACAAGGCCGAAATATCTGCAAAACAAAGCTGAAACTGACACTCAACAATAAGTGGTTTGAACAGAACTGCAGAAATTTTATAACAACACAGAGAATCTTAATCTATGTTTGAACGACATTAATAAAAAGCTGCTTTATCATGAGCAATTAGCAATACAATATGCACAAGATGCTCTTTATACTGCAGGTCTGATGTTGGTGTAGGAGGTACAGGTTAAAAGCTAGCCATGTTCTGATGTGTAACAGACTGTTAAAGGTTGGTGTGGTAACACTGTATACACTTAGAGCATTAATAGCTCAATGCATTCTGAAAAAAACGTCCAGATTTGAATGCCAAGGTGAGATACCAACAATTCTGATGCGTGACAATAACGTTCCTGGAGGTCTGAGCTAATTATCTTTAATTATTGAGTATGAAAGTGCAATATGTCATCTTTATGTTTCACTTGTACAGTTTTTTCAAGAAGTGGGGATGGATAAATTGCTTCTTGACAATGTAAGACTCTCTGCTTGGTGAGTTCTGGCTCTGAGCAGAAACAGGTCAAAGTTTGCTTCAAACAATCAGAAGGGAAAAAAAATAAAATCAGAGGAAGGATTTCCATCAGGCAGACAAATCATCTGACAATATGCCCCAAATCCCTATATTTCCTGTCTGTCATTTACCCATAATGCTGTCTGCCAGACAGTTGAACAGACCACACTGCTGGCTGGTTAGCTGAGGGTGGGTTAGCGAACGGATCAATGGCTGGCATGCTGTAGATCTCATTCTCTGTGAAACAACCAAGACCACCATTTTTCCGTCCATTCTTTTCCTGGGCAGATGTTTGTATTGCACTTTTCAGTTTCTTTTCAGTATGTGCAAGAGTTCCACAGTGTACAGCTTAACTCAAAATAACCGTTTCCTTTAACCCATATTCTATTGTATTTCTTTCCCTTGCTATCCTACTTCACGGACCTGTTCTTACCTTTTACACCACATTTCCTGTGACTCTCACTGCTCTAAAACACCCATCTCTCCTCTTTTTCTCTCTCTTTGCCCTTTTCCCCCTTTAGTGGTGCTTATCAGTCGTCAGGCAGTAAGTAACAGAGCGTTGTTCATTAAAAGCCGGGCATCTGCTCTGGGTCCAAAAGGCGCCCTATAACTATAAGCCATTAAATGCCACCCTCTGAGGAGCCAGTACAAGACAAGCGCCTCTCTGATAGAACGGCATAAAAGTGAATAGCTACAAAAAAGAAGAATGAAAAGTGGAGAGTCAAGTGTGTGAAGCATGTTTACTTATTACGACTGTCCTTGGCTGCATGTGTATTCACACAGGGAGCTTTTGAATGCATCACATCAGAGGAAGAGAGAACACAGTGGCCTTCGTCATGTTTGTTTATGCATCATCTAATCTCTGATCACAGCTGTCTGGCTGAGTATATACTGTACATGTGACACAACAATAAACACAAGGGCATTTATAAAGCAGACACATGAAGTGTCCTTCTATCAGTTCTCTGCTCTGTTCCAAAACCTAGTGAACTGCCTCATTGACTTCATAGGCAGCATCCTAACCAACATGATTCTCTTAAGTGTCTGCTACATGGGCAGCACTTTAGCATGCTATACAGAGCTCTGGGTGGATACTCGACACACAGTTGCGTTCAATAGATGCATGTTCCTAAACTAACAGCCTGATATTTTAATAGACAAAAAAACACACTTTAGTGTCATTGATACTGTGCAATTATACATTTAAGTACTCAGTAATATTAATTAACAGTATGTACTTACTATAGGGTTAGTTAGGGTTTGGGTTTTTGGGTTATGCATAATTAACTGTTTTATCAAAGTATGTAACATGTCACAAATCACTGTAAAAAAAAGGTACCAAAAACACATATATATTTGTAATATTATATTATAATATTTGTAATATTATAAACGTAATGTGTAAATATAATATGTAATTATTTAATTGCATTATTCATATGTGTAACCATATTCTCCTCATGGAAAGTAATACTCAAAATCACCTACACTATTGGAAGCCAGCCAACAGTCTTTATGAGCAAAATATCATTAGCTTAGTATAAACACAACATAAGTCACTAAGACTCCACCATTATTAATAAACATATTTTTGTGTGTGTGTGTGTGTGTGTGTGTGTGTGTGTTCACATGAACTCTAAGCCCAGATATAAAGCCATGCACAGTGAAGGATGACTGCACTGCAAGGCTGTAATTTAACTGTCACAATAAATATGGCTATACGTGGCACTACCTATCAGAACAAGTGGCCTCAGCACTTAATACAGACACAAGGCAAGGATGTCGTGTGTTAGTCGATCTGGAAAGTGTGAGTGGAGAGAGCTTAGTATGGAATTAATGTCATGACAGTAAATTGAAACAGTGATTGTGGTCCATCTGACACTGCTGTAGGACAAATCCACAGAGTTTGGGTAGGCGGACACCATAAAGCCAGAAATGAATAAACAGATTTTGGCAGAAACTTTACGTTTATAAACTTTACGTTTTATTGTATTTATTCTAGCACATTGATTGAAAGGTAAAAAAGATTTTTTTTAATTCCTGAACATGCAAATAGTTTTAACCACCTAGACTGAGTAATACAGTTCCATTAGGGTATCAACATTAAAGCTTTCATGATGAAAATGGTTTCAGAAATATAGTAAGAGTGTAAATCTTTTTTGAAAAGCTTTCTATTCTTTTAAAGGGCATAATACGAGCCAAAGAACAAAAATTACAATTATTTTACAAAATAAGCAATGGATATAGTTCTTATCTCTTGTCTGAACTCCTCACATTATAAACTATAAAAAGGGGGACAAATCTAACTTGCATGCAGTATGTGGGTTGAAAGATGAAAGAATTCTACTAGATTCCTCTTTTTCCCACTTGTCAAGGTGTTCTTGAATTATGACCAGGTATTTTTTTTTTGAGGCAGGTTTATCGGATAATCTGGGCCCTCAGAAACACAAGTAGCCGTGGGCCTCATAGTAACATAATCTTGCCCTGTTTACTACCCAACAAACAATTAGTCTCATTATAATACGGTTTCCTGTTTCATCCCTATGTCTCCTAATATTTACTCAAAGTTTTTTATATTACTGATATCAATAACATGGCTATGTTGACCTCTACAGACCAAATCATCTACCACAACATTCACACCACAAAGTACAGAACAAGGTTCTGAATGGTTCTGGATTTTTTTTGTTTTTTGCACATACGGCAAGAACAAAAGCCCACCCTTCACACATCCTTGAAATGCAAAAAAAATATGTGTGAGCTGAATTACGGCATTCGTAATCCGTCACACGGTAAATTAAATACATACAGCAATATATCTCACTTAGCGACACATTTGGATAAGAATGTGTTTCGTAATCACAGTCATTTTGCTTTCTTGCTTCATAAAACCCATCAAACATCAAAGCAGACCATTAGCATCTCTCGGCTGCATTTGTCCTTGACGGACCGTGTGAAGCCTGCATGTTTCCGGCACCGGTACTGTGAGATCATCTATTCCATTACCGGCACGTCATTTCATTTGTGCAGGCATGCAGCGGAGCGCAGCCCCTACAGAGACACTGAATTGCTCTGCTAATGACTGCAGTTCTTAGGGACAGCATGAGGATAGTGAAACCTCTACCCCTGGTGCCGCCACCTTCATTCCCGCAGTCCCCGCGAGTGCAGACTGTCTTCCTTAAACACACATTTTCCAAATGAATGAAAAGAAACATCAGTTGTAAGATATTTCCTGATCCAAATTCTTCTCTGTTAGTGCAGCTTTTGCAAATATAGCACAATGACAAATAACAAAACAATGCCATTTTCAGACTTAATCCTCATACTTTATATATTCCACTTTAAATGCTCAAAAAACAAACATATTAATAGTTCATGACTTTTCTTAATCTAGTGAGAACTGATTAAAAACAGTACTTAACATTCATCACAAATCCTTCACAAACTTTTGCAGTTTACACTTTGTAAGTCAGACCATGAAAACAAATGAACATTGTCTTGTTCCTTTCCAATTATATTTACACACAATAACTTGCTCAACTTTCACAACAACCTACACGAACAAAATTCTGAACATTAAAACAAACATTTTATTTGAATGAGTGAACAGCCCTTTTGCAGCTATTTTAAAGCGACTGCCATTTTGGCATGTGTGAAATTCCTCAAATATATTAATCACTTTGACAACAACAGAGTAACTGACTCCACCATATGTCACATCTGAGGATGAGTCTTATATAAAGAAGCAACGGAGGCAACTTTGGCCCCATTAACCAAGTGTTTTAAAAGTCTGCCTTTTACTAAATGCCTGCCCGTACATTTTATTGTGAACAACTCAAAAGCTCCTCCATATTTCATCCAGAAATCACACTCAACATCACAAACAAAACTAATGAAGCTTTGTTAGAAAACAGACCAGCCAGTATGAGCCCTGGCATGCTCAGCAGATTCAGACAAGACTATACCAGACACAGCACTCAGAGCAAAGTCCTAAATAAGTCCCTGACAAAAGGAAATTGGGATTTTGATCATTTAGACGAGATGACTATGGGCTATTTTGTCTATGCTATGTCTATTGTTGAAATGATTTCAGACCTACTTATTATTATGTAAACAAATCTCTACTCTGAGGATGCTATTCTGAAAAACTCACACCAAAGTGCCAAAGTCTTGTTTAAATCCATTTTAAGAAAATAACTTTATTGGATTTTCTGATGGTTAAAACTACTTCTGTATGTGGCTGCTGAGATTTATTGTGAACTAAATTGTAATCACTTGGGACGTTTATTCTGAAATGTTGCTGCCGTTTTTTTAAAGTGTGTAATTTCTGCTCCACTAATGGCACCAACAGAACTGAAAACTATTTCTTTGACATAACTTCACTAGTGTGGGTCTAGGGTGAGACTAGGTGGGTCTATGTGTTTGGCCAAACAGATACTTTTTAAATGCAGATGTTATTAAAAACTTGTTTGGAAACTATTGTTATTATTTTTGCAATCCTAATTGGTGCAGCTAGTAGCGCAGAAGTTAGTTTTGTTGTACTAGATTGTAGATTGTATACTTAATTTTTTTATGACAGCAAAAAACAAAATCTTTTATAGAGTAAATAAATAAATAAATGAAACATGTTTGATCAATTCGTTAAACTCCTATTGTCTGTTATTTATCTTTTTGACGACAAGAAGGAGGTCAGCAAAAATAGCGTTAATTAAAACACTACAGATAAGATTAGTGCTTTGTAAAGTTTCATTTCACATTAGTATTTAATATCATAAATGTATGTCATTTAATAAGACGCGGTAGAACATGTGCGACATGCTGCTGGTTCATGTTCGGAGCAATAGGGAGTTTTCCTGATGACTTTAAACTCACCGCGGTGCTCCGCGTTAAAACCTCCGGTGTGCTTGTCAAAATCCCCTCCGCAATTTTGCAGCAACTCGTGTTTCAAACAGTTCAGCAAATAAATG
>JAZGTK010003114.1:255-28523 GCA_036877625.1 Ambastaia sidthimunki | reverse complement strand
AACAACAATAAAATATGCTCACCACGCTGGGATCAGGAAAGAATAAAGAATGTAAAGCAATTTGCATGTTACTTGATCGTTTAAAGTCTTAACAATAAATCTTATGCTGTGCGTCGGTTTTCTTATTCTTGAATGATTCAGAATTACATGCGCTCTAAAGCATCACATTCCTAAAGGGGCAGAACCCAACACAGAGCATGCGTGTGGATTTAGTACAACTTGAGAGTTGCAAGTCAACTTTAATAGTCATTTAAATACCTTTACTCAATGATTTGGACTACGAAACTTTGGGAGATTATTTTTGAATGTCTGTTCTTTGAAATTAGCTAAAAAAAGAAAAATTTATTTTTTCATTGTTTTTTCACATTATCAGCCGTATCTTAAAATGGAACGTTGTGACTTCCGACTCATTTTGGCAGATCGGGGGGCATTTGTATGTCGCACCTGATTTAGATCATCAGCTTATTAGAAGACAAGGCTACGTAAAATGGTACGTAATGGTAATGTTAGGGAAATATTACTACAACCTAAAATTGGTTGTTGGGTTGTAAAGAAAGAGGACCTGCTGGAGATGTGACAAATATTGTAGGAGTAAAATAAACAAAAAAAAATTGCCAGGTCTCAAAAAGCACAGAAAAGTCAAGCCTAAGATTGCTGATGGCTGTTGATTTCATACAGCTGCTTAATTACATTTATGAAACTATTTACCCTTGGTGTGCAAGCTGCATCCAGAATCATAAAACTTTAAAATAAATATTTGTCAGATTGAGTCTCTCAGCCGTTAAGAACGGTCCAATCACATGAAGCCAAACATATAAAAACAAGATTGATTCGCTCTAACAACAAAAGGGCAGGGTTCGCAAAGCGCTGCGCCCCAAGAACAATTTAAAATAAGCCAATTAGAGCTTTGCCTCAAATCACATGCTTTTCAAAAGTTTGTGTATCTACATAGACACTCATTAGTCCGGCGCCCCGCAAACACATATGAAAGAAATATAGTTTCGATATTTTTATTTTCAATAAATGATAATACGACTAACTGTAAAATACTATGATTAAATGATTTTATTTTGTTAATATTTGCGATATATATTTAATTTATTGTTTACATGTTAAAGGAGGCTAACTTTGGGGGGGTCCCTATTGACCGGCCACCAATCTTATCCTATTTATTAAACAGGCTTTTATAGTCCAATTTACCTTCAGATACTTCTGTACAGTCATGTGCATTTTCTCTTTACTACATTTCTGATTTCTAGAACAAATTAATAAACTATTAATAAACTCTGTGACATTCCTTACTTAATCCAACTGCAACCAAAATAAGAAAAAGTAGTAAATCAGGTAAAAGAAACTAGCTATAAATACACTTCCCAAAACACTTTGGGGAACAAAATTAAAAAGGTCAAAGAAATGGAATTAAACCAAATACTTTGAAAATCTGAGAATGCACAACATAGCTTAGTGGATAAACCTGGACATGATTAAAACCACATTCAATTTTAATTTGATTAAAACCAACACGTTTGTGATCTCTTTTAGCACACAAACACAATGGCACCTTTTTTGCTGTTACATGGTACATGAGACCTTTCCCTTAGAATTTGTGCTGTTGTATTTTAACAGCCTGCTACACCTACATATACTGTATGTTTGATATTTTTGCCACAATGTTAAAACATAAAACTCCACAGATTCATATAATAATTTACCAGTCAGTAATTTGGGCTGTCTCTGATATTGCAGGACAGAAAATCAGATGTAAAGCCTTGCGGAAATTCACACAGTTCAGAGAACTTTGCAGAATTCTGGTTTTCCAAGCAGTTGGTTCTTCAGTACGGGCCTGTGGTTTAACATACAGTATTCATCATTATGATATGGTGAAAATGAATACTGCTGATTGTTGTTTTATCTCCTGGACACCAACATACAAGCAACTTCCTTCAGTGCAATGACATTTACGAGGGGAAACATGCTATGACCTATGACAAGGAATAGTTTACCCAAAAATGAAAAAAAAAAAAAAAAAAAATCCATAGTTTAGTTACCCTTATATCCAAACCTTAGTTACCCTTATATCCAAACCTTAGTTACCCTTATATCCAAAATATCTTCTGTGTAACTCTGGTTTTGTATCTAAGTCAATGGGTGTCACTGCTGATGGTGACCAGCATACTTAAAATATCTTCTTTTCCTCAAAAACAAAAAAGTCAAAACAGGTTTGGAATGACATGAGGGTAAGTAAATGATGGAATAATTTTCATTTTGAGGTGAATTATCCCTTTAATGAAATGGTTGTGCAGTCTGAAGCCTTCATGATACCATGTAGACAGATAATGTGACTTCTCCTAATTATTAAATGAACATGAAATTAAACCCAAAACATAAACACCTGTTTATGCATCTTTTCACTGTTCAAGCAATGTAATGTTTGTTGCTTTGTGCAAAATGTTTTTCTTGTGAAAACAGTAGTGTTTGCGAAAAGTTGCAATGAGACTAAAGTGATTTAGAAGATTTCATCCTTAATTAGACTTCAAAGACCTTCAGTGGACACAGTAAATTAAAGATTTAATGTCCAACACAACAGCACAGTGAAAGAAAGGCACAAGAACAACATAAAAAGTGGGAAAAAATAAAAAAACTTAAGAAATAAACAATAAGAAAGTTTAAGACAGGTTAGTCTAGAGAAGTGCTTTCTGTACATTTAATGACACTGAACAGGGTTGCTGGTTGAGCAGAGATGATCACAAACGTCTGTAAGGTCCATATATGGACATTCAGTGCCAAAATCGATGCCTGCCACAATGGTGTCCATAATATTATAGTCTGCGGAGACACTGCACTGCAAGCTCTGCCCTACTCTGTCCACAGGGACACTCTCTGCCCTGAGGGTATTGCAGGCTGGTCTGGAGATTAACCCCACAGCTTCTTTGGCCTGACGGATGCAGTTGAGCCATTGCTGTTTGTTAAAGGCATCGCTGGCCTGAAACAAGTGTGTCTGGAGTTGACCTTCACTGTGAAATGCCACCCGGAAAAAGTTCTTGGCTAGATAGGATGAGAGAGAGATTTATGGCAGGTGTTTAGAAGTGTAAGAGCTGTAGACTATTAGCACTTTACCATTAACAGCTTGTCATTTACAGTCTGTAACTCTTGCCTCTTTGCTAACTAAGCTAAGCTGTGAATGTTTTGTAAAATGTGCTAACAAAACAGGAAAAAAATAACTGGTAATATTTTTTAGTGGGCTAAAATGTGTTTTAAATTGTAAAGCATTTTAATTTGTTGAAAAATTGTTAAATTGCACAGTGATTAAGAACTCTTTAACTTCACAGTATAAAAAGATTTGGTGCTGATGGCATGGCAAATAGCAAAGATTGATTCCTGTGGACAGCAGTGAAATGCTTTGTTCAAAAATGAAAATAATTTTTACAATACATAATATTGACTGCATTGTCAATGTTATGTCATTGATTGTGTTTGATGAATAAAGTTGGCATATTGATTTGATTAGTGTTTAATGTGTGATATTAGTGTAAGTGAACACATCTGTTCCTAATGTTTCTGAAACATATGCAGAATCTCAATATTTCTGAAATTTGTGTGAAATTTCTTTTATAATGGTTGGATGCACTTCTTGAAGCGTCAACATCTCTGACACTGCTCAATGTGATTATAGGCTGGGAAGAGTCAGGATATTATATCTGATTGTGTTCGTCTAAAAGAAGAAAGTCATGTACACCTAGGATGTAATTTATGGGCTAACTTTCATTTCTGGATGAACTATTACTTAAAAAAAAAACGTGTCGGAAAGCTACCTCAGACTTTCACATTAGGTTTGCCAAAATAAGAACAGCTCCACAGAACACACAACAACATAAACAATTCTAATGAACTGAAGTAGGACCTAATCCATGAAGTTACTTGTAAATGTGTATTTAAACATTTGATGTGAGAGACAGCAAATTGATCACTATGTAAAGCTACTTTGAAGCAATGTAACATTGTTAAAAGCACTATATAAATAAAGTTAAATTAAACTAAATCACTGCTGATCACATGCTACGTTAAAACGAGAAAGATGACTTTAGGGCCATTAGCTCAGCATGGAATCCCTGCAGCTATTAAAGAGACCCAAAAATGAAAATTATTCCATCATTTACTCACGCTCATGTCATTTAAACATGTATGAACATTTTGCTTTTAAGAAACAAAAGAACACAAAAGAAGATGTTTTATGTTGGAAACCAAACAACAGTGGCACTCATTGACTTCTGTTGTATGGACACAATTTCTCAAAATATCTTCTTTAGTGTTCCACAAAAGAAAAGTCATACAGGTTTGTAATGACAAAAGGGTGGGTAAATTTTGCAAAAATTATTTTTGGGTGAACTATTCCTTTAACGCTCACCCCCAAGAGACGTGGGGGGAACTGATTCTGCGGCTATATAAATAAATCTTACATCTGGAAATAATCTGAAAAAGTGGATAGTGAGATGGCATGCTTGCATACTTTACTGTAACATACTGTAACATACTTTACTGTAGTATTTGTCATTTGTGGCCTACTGGTTAGTGAGTTGGGCCTGTAATCAGTAGGTTGCTGGTTCGAGTCCATTACCAGCAGGCAGCAATTGAAGTGCCCTTAAGCAAGGCACCTAACCCCCAATTGCTCCCAGGGCGAGTGCGTGTTCACTCCTCACCAGTGATGGGTTAAATGCAGAGGTCACATTTTGGGTATGGGTTACCATATCTGACAAAACATGTCACTTTCACTTTTTTAGTGGTGTTTTTGAGACGGGGTTAGCAAAGAGTCACAGGCTATACAACGTGCTTAAAGTGGATTTAAACTCACTTCGTTCATTGTGGGTGAAGGCTCCTCTGATAGATCCGCCCACCCGAATCACTCCATCCTGTAGGTCCTCCCACTCCAACTCTCGCACAGGGATTGGCTGACGGTAAAGCTGATACCACAGCTGCTCATTATGAGTAACAGCCCGAGTAATCACAAAAACATCTTGAAACAGAAACACGTGCAGCTTCTACAGACAAACAGAGGGGCAGACAGGTGTTCAGTGAAAATGTGTGTTAAGTTGACAAGTCTTTTAAGCCTTATAAGCCTTTATACAACAAAGTAATAAAGGGACTAATTTCCATATTATTGCTGTGTCCAAAATATTTTATTCCCTGAAATGGGACGCACTATGTGTAAAATGTGTTATATTTCTATTTGCTAAAACCAGCATGTATAGAAATAATAAAACCTGACAATGTGTGCTTCAACCACTATGAACAAAGCACATTTTGAAAGAATATTTTAGGCTCTGCTGACTCTGGACCACTAAAGTTTATGATTGTAACATTCAGAATCATCAAGGTTGATTGGTCAATCATCAATGGTCAAAGAATTGACCATTTTTGCAAGACTATGGAAAAATTGATAAAAGACATTCAAAAGTAGCAACATTAAATAATGCAGTAATAGTAACACATCTCCTGAGGAAAACTTTATAACAATAACAAGATCTAGAGTAATGTGGTTGATGTGGTAGTGAGCTGGCTGTAGTTTCCTCTCACTGAAGGCTAAGAACGATCTAAATGACCCTGTAAGGTCCATTGTACTGTATATTTTTATAGTATACAAGGTATAGAAGGATTTTAAGCACTGAAATTCCCTTGCATTAGCTCTGCTACTTTATGCTATAATCAGTTGTTCCTTTATCTTCACAGTGCTTTCAATATTGTTACAGAAAATGTGAAAATGATTGTTTGTTTTTTGTCACATGATTTGCGGTGCACTTCACACAGCATTCTAAAAAGTTACGATTTTTTTCCTCCCGCTGTGGCAAAGGCGCAGCTGGAAAGAAAGAACAGTGTCACAGCACATGAGTGTGCCACCACATAACTTTCTATTTGAGCGGCTTGCTGTGCATCTACATTTAAAATAACAAACTTGATAGTGAACAGCCCCTAATAAGACATGACCATTTGACTGACAATAAGCAGTAGCTTATTTAGCAATACACATTTATAATGGTAAATCGACTGTGTGGGTGACAAGTTTCTTTACTGACAACTGACTGGCAAATGACTAGACTGGAAGTACAAGAAAGGCAGAAGTGCTTACGGCTCCTCTGTTGTTCTTGAGCTCTCCGTGGCAGCTGAGGATCTTTGAATTCTCGATTAAGAGATCTCTCTGACCGCTCTCCAGATACAGTAATCGATCTTTATAGTAACAGCACTCAGATTCGCCTGCCTGTCTGTTAATATCAGCCAGAATACTCTGGATCATGGAAATCTACAAAAGATAGAGCAACAGAGGAAACAGACATATTAGAAGACACAATACAGGAGTCACTGCTGAACTCAAGATAATTCTCATAGTAATACCAAGAAATACTTTTAAAGGGGCCATATTAATTCAAGGG
Organism: Ambastaia sidthimunki; assembly: GCA_036877625.1. Classification (NCBI taxonomy): domain Eukaryota; kingdom Metazoa; phylum Chordata; class Actinopteri; order Cypriniformes; family Botiidae; genus Ambastaia; species Ambastaia sidthimunki. The sequence goes on along the minus strand of JAZGTK010003114.1, from coordinate 22,101 downwards.
GTCAACTTTATTTACTCTGCGTAAAGTTTCTTACTTTTCTCAAAAGTCTAAGAATAAAAGAGCAATTTAGGTGAAGCAAGCAAAGACATGGAATACAAGTTTTTCTGGATTTAACAATAAAGTCTTGCTTGTTTGAGAGAAAATATGTTTAGAATAAAACTTAATAAAACTCCAGAGTTTACACTAGCAATGGAGACGCCACAAAGTTTCAGGAGTGACAACTGCTTTCAAATGCAGTAGTTCATAAATTTAATAAATGATCAAATATCTTATTTACTGCAAACATTATTATTTACATTATTGCATTGTGCGACTGTACATGAATAACATTGCAGCAGTTTAACTCGTCTGGTGTTAGCTAATTTTGAGTTTAAGTAATATTAGCTACAACACTCTCTCAAGTGTAAAACACTGACACAGAGGCATAGTTAAACTGCACTTTCTGTTTTGTGCTTTTATTACTATCAATTATTAATTATACTATTACTATTAATTATTAGCAATTACATTACTGCATTATTTATTAGTTATTCTGTTCTGTACACACATGAAGATTTAATGTAAAAAAGTTTACCAGTTTTTTTAGAATGTGATTTTCACACCTGTAAATAGCCATACCAATAACTCAATATACACAAAACTAAATTATGCACTCAAGAGTGACAACAGAATTTTATTATGTACATGACCAATGAGATTTAGAATCAGTCTACATTAGTTTCACTCAGGACTAAGATTAAACCTAATGCTCAACAAAAACTAAGCTTCTGAAAGTCTTAAGAGTCATTTTAGTGCAAGTTAAAGACTAGTAAAAGATTATTTATGAGGGGGGGAACTCACGGCTTCCTCGAGGTGTTGGCAGTCATTGTGGTCGTTGGGTGTGTGTTTGAGAATTTCTTTCAGGAGCAGCGGGTATTTGACCAGTCGACTGCGTGGGATGTCTAGAAAGTTCCAGAGATCTAGTTTGCGGCTAAAGGGTGATTCCAAGCAGCGCTGCAGGAAGTCATGGACCCGATGGTCCAGCTTCTTATGGTCCAGCAGTGCTTTTGCTGCCACCTGGTTGCTACAGTAACTATTGTAGGTTTCAAGACAGGGAAGCTGCAAAGAGAAAGAAAGAACAATGTACTACTAAGAAATGGAAAGAAAGCTCCATTTTAAGACCACATTAGGGAAATTTTGCCGAAACTGTGTTTTTTATTTCATAGACTTTAGAAACACTACAGGACACAGATATAACTGCATGCATACATACATTCAAAAACCAATAAAGAAAACTGACTGGTCATGGAGACGATGTTACGATCTGTGTGCAGAAGGTTTAAAAAATAATTAAAGCAAAGGCAAAGAAGACATGGTATGTTATCCAACAAACAGAAATGTAATAAAGCAGGGAATGATCATAACAATGAGGAAATACAATAATGGCAGTATAGGTAAAGCAGGTAAACTGGAAATACTTTGCAAATTAGTAATCGCAATGGCATGGTTTATATATGGTCATCAACCCAGTCCCATGGCAATTCGTGACTATTTTACTATTTTACCATAGCGTTTTAATAGCTAATTTGTATGAATGTATGTTTTTACATTCATAACAAGAAAATGTCTGTGATCACTATATGTGATTTTGTGATCACATATAGTATCACTCCGTGATCATCCCTCTGGTGGAGTGATGAATAAGGGTCAGCTTAAAACACACCTACATCTAAAACACACCTACATCTGTAACTGACTTTTGTTCTCACAAAAAAAACTTTCTTGAATTTCAAGTACATTATGTGCCCAGACACAAATTCCTGAGTATGTCCTCGGATGAACATATTCATGACTGTTTAACAATGGGATGTCTAATGTCATCAAAGGTGAGTCTGGTCCTTAGCTCTGATCACTGTAGGATTTTGTATCTGCTCATCAGTCTACGATCACCTGGTGTTCAGTTAGAATGAGAGTATATTAAACCTTGATCAACAAAGACATGTGGAGCAGATAAACATCTGTATTCTGTGATTACCTACCATGTCAAAGCAATGTTAATCTTCAAGAACCTTTATTGTAAAACAACTCTTGTCTGAAAACTATTAAGAACTTCAATAAATGGTGTCTGGCAACAATTTAAAAACTGGAGTCTTTTTTGATGTTTTAATCAGCCTTCTTTCTTAAAAATTATAGGGTATTGGGAAATGTTTATACAGCTACAAAACTTGTTGCAAACAATTTTGCAAATGTTGGACAAGACCAAAGTTCTTGTGAAGGCTTTCAGGGGCTATTTGGGGTGTACTTAACTGTCTGCTGATGTTACTTGAATAACAGTAAGTGAGTTATTTCATTTGGTCTGCTGGATTACTAAACTGTTTGATAAAACGGTATTTAAAGGCAAGGTGTGCAAATTATTTTCAGAAATTTGTTATGCTTGTTGAAAGTCTCTTTACAATAAGCAAACATGAAATAAAGTGGTCCGAATACATTTATAAATATCGGCCCAAAAGCTTTTTTACACTAATAACAATCCTATACCACACTGAGGCTTAAATATTGCATCCAACTTTGTGACTAAAAAGCCAGCAGATTTAAATACAGAAGAGAGAGATACAGAGAGAGATACAAAAAAGGTATTTTCTAACACAAAAGGCAGCAGGACAACCTTACCCAGTCAACAAGAATATAGCCCACATGATTGGTTGAGCCGTCCGGCTTCCGGACCTCTCGCAGTCGACTCAGCAGATCTACACATTCAGAGAGAAACACTGGAGTCTGAATGCTAAACCTTAATTCTTGCCCTGCTGTTTCTGTGACACTACACCGGTAGCACTTAACTTACAATCCTGTTCTACATGTATATACTTTCTACTTTAGTAATTACAATTACTGTGTACCTAGTAACTAGTTACCAGCCTCTTCGTTATCTTTTAGGATTAAAAAAACTGAATGTTTTAGGTTATATGTTTGTACAGATACAGAAAATTCTATGGGGTTCAACTTTCAAGCACTACTGCAGAACTGTAGGGAGCAAACCGAAAGGTTACTGTGGCAAGGAACCAAAAACACCAGGTGTTAGCAGCCAGTTGGCAGCTATTCTACAAAGATGTGCTAGTTTCTTCTATATCTATATCACCCCACTCCATAATTATGCCCACTTATCAATTTTTGTTAATTAGTGAGGGACTTCATGTCAGTGTCTTGATCACACTGTCAGGGATTATTTGCACCTGGCTGACTGTACAGTATTCCTTAGGCAAACAGCATATTGCATTTAGCGTGAACAAATAAATCACTTGATGCACCTGGTTCTCAGTCTAACACATGGGTAAGTCAAACAATTCATCCTCATCCTGCTCACCTTCATGCAGAGGGATGAGGGAGTCCAGAGTGCCGAAAATCTGATTCAGCTCAACTTCTGTCATGATGGACAGCTTCAGCATGGGGTCACGGTACGCCTGCAACAACATCACGTTAGACACGTGTATCCGAAATGTGATCCGCATAAAATGTAACCCGCATAAACATTACAAAATAAGAACAAACTCAAGACAAAATCAGAGAAACATATCGCTACAGGAAAAATGGTAACTACTGTAAACTACTTAGCATAGCTTTAGCAACCTAAACACAACAAAATCTGTATTAACTCTAACAGACTCAAATACTGCTAGAGAAACAGAGGTTTAAAGACTTTCCTCTGCCTACAGGTCATGTGACCTCTGACCTTTTGGCATGAGACACTGGTTTTTATGACATGGCTAAAACTGCACCCCATGGTTAAGGGAAAGGTGTGAAATTCGGTGTTTCCACACTGCAGGAAGGAGTGATGGGAAAACAAATACTAAAAATGTACCTTCTTGGCCAACTTCAGGTCTTCAATTAGGTCCTGTTCACCCTGCGACAGCTCAAAGATGGCCTGAACAGATGACAAAAGAAGGAAAGGGCAGGTGTTACGGTAGCTACAATCACCTTAAATGACCCTGAATGAAGCGTGCCGAATTTGTGGTGGTCACTAGCATGTTGCAAGGTGTTTGCTCAATGGTTCACATTAAAACCAAATCTCTGTCTCTGAGGTCCTTCATTCAATGTAAATCTAATGAATTCCTGTTTTATATTTCAAAATAGCATCCATATTTAAATCAGATTTCTTATAAAAGTAATACTACATCTCTTCTTAACAAGTCACATGACGTGAGGTATCATTCATGTCCAGAGCAAAAATACAGGGTGACTTACTGTATGTGCCAAAGTTGGACACACTGTTTTGAAAGCACCTTATTAAGAGTGTTTTCACTCTTTAGAACAGATGATGCTGAACATTAAACTGACAGACAAAAAGCAGCTTTACAGTGTTTTTTAAATGAAAAGACACTGAATTTGCAAAAGCTATAAAAGGGGTTTCACTGGCAAAAATGAAAATAATTTTCTGCGTTCCAACTGCCCAACCTTCGTGACCTCTGCAGAGCTTAACACTTCCCAAGGATATTATGGCTAAAGCTTAAAAACTATTTTTATTAAAATAAAACTTAAAAACTATTTTCATGTAAATAAATACACAATACTATGTGTGTTTAGTATTTTTGCATGTAATCTAACAAATTACTCTTAAAAAAGGCACTCAGTCCCCCTTAAAGTTTTTGTTTGGATAATTGGTCTGACTTTATATTCCTTGTCCTTAACTACTATATATTTGCATAAGAAAAACTTAATACAGTGTACTTACTGTGTACGTTTGTTAAATTGTACAGTTTAAAGTGTTTTCATGCAATTACACTCTTAATTACAATTACACTCTTAACTACGATGTATCACATCCTTTTCTCTTATGTAAGTACACAGTACTTAAAGACACTTAATGTAATATAAATTTCCTGTTCTAAACAATCATATTTCAGTGTGAGGTTTGACTGTAGTGAACTTACCTCTTGTCTCTTAATCTCTTTAGGGGACATCAAGTGTCCCAGCCCTACATCAAATGTCTCACTCCACAACTTGCTGTTGCGGCGTTTGGTGATGGTGGGAGCTGTCTGTCTGTTCCACGCTTGTGATGCTGTGATTTCAGACCGGTTCTCACTGCGGAAGCTGATGGAATGCTGGCAGGAAAGATGAAGGGTGAATGCTACTCTTCATGAATTTATATATGGATTATCAGTAAAGTATGTTGTAAATAATGCTTAGACATTATTATGGCAGTCGTGGCATTTTATGGATCACCAAGGACCAGGACTTCATTTAAAAATCTTCTTTACTGTCCTACTGGAGAAAAAAAATGGCCTGAAGCTAAATTAACAGCAATTTTTTTAAAACGCTAAAACTGTCATTTAAACGAATGCTAGCATTGTTTTATTGTCTTTTATTATGAACAATTATTACAAAACTGTCACTTCACTCATTATTTATACAAGAGTTTTTAGTCTTAACGTTCAGTAATATCTTGCTAAAAGTCCAGTAACAAATTAAATTAATAATGAAATGAACTGAAACTGGGACAGGAAGAAACAGACAGCCCAAACAGTATAATTGTAATTAAAGCTGCAAGTGTTACGTCAAGGTTCCCACACCGCCCCCTTCTGGCCATTAGTGGGAACCGTCACCTGAACTGTGGAACTACATTTCCCAGCAGCCCTCATGCCTGGGGCTGCCACTCCTCCATTACTCACCTGTTGCCAATAACCTCATTAAGGACTGTATATAAACCACGCACAAACATTGTCTCATGGCGAAGTCTTGTATTTCCTGTTGATTGCAATTCTGAGCGTTTTACCTGTTTTGATATCTGTTATTACCCTGGTCTGTTCCTTGTTATCTGATTGTTTGCTGCCTGCCTTGTTACCTGGACTGTTATTTGGATTACGCTTCTTGTCTGCTGCCTGCCTCGACCCTTGCCTGTATTCTGGATATCCCTTTGCCTGCCGCCTGCCTCGAACTTCGCCTGTACCACGACTCTGATTCTGGTTTGCCTTTATCATTACTGTTTGCTGTAAGCGATGATCGGGACCTCACAACGGTGCTACCGCCACCCAGTGCCACCGCCACCCAGTGCCGCCACCACCCAATGCCACCACCACCTGTTGGCTTTAGGAACAGTTAATGGTGGGCAAAAGCATATATGCAAATAGATTATATGAAAAGATCATCATGTATTTACTTGTATCAGATTTCCTGCTGCCAGATTGCGGCGCATTGACTATAGGTTAATATTGACATATTTAACACGTCTTTCAACTCATGACGCTTATTAAGCATGTTAAGTTTGGTGAATACTGGACATTGTATGCTTCACACAGCAAGTTATTCAGGCAAAACACTGGACTTCTGCAGGCCACCACGAACACACTCTTCAAAGAAAAAGCAAGGTCTTGGCCATTCAGCATCACAAAAAAAAACTTCCTAATCAAATATGAAGAATGTCTGAAGTTTGGGGCCGATCAGACATTGCAGGCCTGAGTTACAACAATTTCGAAGAGTTAATCGTAGTATAAAACACACCACTTCCTGTTGCCTGCAGGTGGCGCTATAACCGTAACTGAACATTACCATATAGATGTCTTTAGGCCATGACTTTTATCAAATGTGTGAAGATTGGGGCTGATCTGACATCTCCACGGTCACGTTTTCCAATGAAAACTCAAAAGCTTCGCAATTTAGCATCGCAAAGGCCTTAAGATGAGAGTTACAAAACACGATGTTGATCGGATTAAAACTCTAGGAGGGGTTCGTTTTTGTACGACGCATGGAATTTGGAAAAATGTCCAAAATTGCAGACAAAATAAAAAATTTCCTGTTGGGATTAGAGGTTCGCTGCAAGAGACTTTTTTTAATGAATTTGGGTGTTCTGTGAGCCTACCAAATTTGGTGCATGTACGTTAACCGTAGCGCCCTGTGCAAGTTTAGGTGGCGCTATCGAGCCATTTTGCCACACCTAATTTTAAAACCCCTATCAGACGGCTATTTTCGATGGGGCTGGTTCGTGTGCAAAGAATTGTGAGTTTTCGAGCATGTTAAGGCCCTCAAAATTGCGACAAAAGACGGAGAAGAAGAAGAAGAATTAAAGCTGCAAGCAGCGATGATCAGGACCTCGCAACGGTACAATTACAGGCACACAAACATAAACAACATACTTCTTATTTCACGCCAACATACAACTACAAACACATACACACCCCTTTAGAAAAGAAAAGTGAAAGAGAAAAAAAAAAGAGAGAAAGAGATATAGATAGATATAGTGTCTCAAAGGGATTCAACGTAGCTGATAGACATGCTTCTTCCAGCACTACACCGAAGATAGAAGTCAGGGTATTAGGGTCAATGTCTTTGTCAGATATAGTTGAAAATGTTCTAAAGATGTCTGTCCAAAAATTTTCCAGCCTGGGGCATCCCCAAAACATATGACTCAGGTCAGCTGGTTCCAAACCACATCTGGGGCAGGATGGGTCTGACCCTGGATACATCTTAGCCAGCTTGCTGCTGGATAAATGAAGTCTATGAAGTACTTTGAATTGTAAGAGTCCATGCCTAAGGCATACAGAAGATGAGTGTACCAGTTCTATTGCATGCTGCCAGGCTGTATCAGACATTGTTATTCCCAGTTCCTCCTCCCATTGCCTCCTTATATGGTCTAAAGATGGGGAACCGGTACTTTGAATAGCCTCATATAGGATAGATATCATACACCTTTGATAAGGGTCCAAATTTAACAGCTCATCTATCCAGACCCCCTCAGGTTGATTCAAGGAAGGAGAAAAGTGTTTTTTAATGAAGCTACGGACCTGTAAGTACCTAAAAAAATTAGACTGAGGGATCTCAAAGTCTGTTCTTAACTGCTGGAAAGAAATAAATGTGCCATCTTTAAAGAGGTCCTTGACACAACTAATTCCGTTTCTAGACCATAATCGAAATGCTGAATCTATAAGAGATGGAGGAAATAAATGGTTAGTCAGAATAGGGGCAGAAGGCAACGCTTGTTTGCTATTAAAGTGAAGTCTGAACTGTGACCATATTCTGAGTGATCCACAGACAACTGGGCTATTCGTAGTATAATGTTTGCTCACTGGGGCTGGAGCACACAGCAGTGAACGTAGAAAAACTGGATTGCACATGTTCTGCTCCATCATTAACCAGATTGGAGCTTCATCGCTCGATGCATCAGAAAGCCAAAATATCAGTTTATGTAAATTAGCTGCCCAGTAGTAATATAACAAATTTGGCATTGCTAATCCACCCTCCTCCTTATTCCTTTCCAGATATTCTTTTCTTATGCAAGGAATTTTTTTATCCCAAAGAAACATGGAAATACAATTATTCAGATCTTTGAAAAAAGATTTAGGAATGAAGACAGGCACAGCCTGAAATAAGAACAAGAATCTTGGTAAAATTGTCATTTTAATAGAGTTAATCTTCCCAGCCAGAGATAGTGGAAGGGTTGACCACCGCGCCATGTCTCGTTTGGCTTTATCCAGTGCTGTGTTAAAATTGTTATTGAACAGATCCTTATATCTACGTGTTACACTAACGCCCAGATAAAGAAATTTATCAAAGCCAACCGAGAATGGGAAGGACTGGAAAGACATTTGTTGTGCTCTTTGATTAATAGGAAAAAGAAGACTCTTTGCTAAATTAATTTTGTATCCTGAGATATGTCCAAAATCTGAAATTACTGTAAGGGCTTTCGGTATAGAGGAATCTGGGTTAGACAGGAAGAGGAGGAGATCATCTGCATAAAGCAAAAGCTTATGCTCTTGTCCCTCCCTTAGTATTCCGGGCAAGTCATCTGCATTCCTTAACAAGACTGCGAGAGGTTCGATTGCGATATCAAAAAGCAGGGGGGACAGAGGGCAACCCTGCAACATAATATCAATTATGTAACCCAGCAACATAATTGATATTATGTTGCTGTTAATATATAACATTAAATAAGCGACGAAGATTGAAAGATAGCTGCCTCCCAGCAATAAAACCAGTTTGGTCCGGGTGAATTACTTTTCTCATGACTGGCTCAATTCTAACTGCCAGCACCTTTGCCAGAATCTTATGGTCACAGCAAAGTAAACTGATCGGACGATAGGAGTCACACTTAAGCGGGCCCTTTTCATTTTTAAGGAGAACAGAAATGACAGCCTCTGTCATGGATGGAGGGAGAGAGTGTGAAACACAGGCCTCCTCAAATACCTTACATAACAGAGGTGTTAGCTTGGCAGCAAACTTCTTATAAAACTCGGCCGGATAGCCGTCAGGGCCTGGCGCTTTTCCAGATTTTAATTTCTTAATCGCATTATCAATCTCACAAACTGTTATATTGTCTTCTAGAGTAGATGTATCTGAATCCCTGAGGGTTGGCAGTTCCAATCTATTCACCAGACTTTCTATTTGTTCAGTGTCATTCACCTCAGAGCTGTAAAGATTTTCGTAAAAGAGTTTAAACTCCTCATTGATATCCTGTTGATCCGTAATAATGCTGCCATCACATTTTCTGATCACGGGTATAAATCCAGCTGCTGCAGATTGTTTAAGTTGATAAGACAAAAACCTGCCAGCTCGCTCGCCATGTTCATAGTGAATTTGGCGTGATCTCAAGTGAAGATCTTCTGCATGCTCACTAGTCAGAGAATCAAATTCTGCTTGAAGCAGGAGTTTTTCTGTATGCAGTTCTTTGGAAGATGACGATGAGTACAGCTGATCAATCATATTTATTTTACTTATAATTTCTGTAATTCGCTTTGTTTTTTTTTTATTTACACTTGCTTGACATGAAATAATTTGTCCCCTCACATACGCTTTTAGCGTATCCCACAAAATGCTATACCTTATTTCTGGGGATTCATTTGTCTCAAGAAAGAAGTCAATTTGCGCATCTAATGAATTTTATAAAATCATCATCAGCCAAAAGTCTTAAGTTAAAACGCCACATGCGTTGAGGAATTATATTATCTGGAAAATGGAGCTTTAGTGATACAGGACTATGATCTGACACAACAATGCTGCCATAATCTACTTGCGACATTATGGGGAGTAGATTCCTGTCCAGAAGAAAATAATCAGTCCTGGAATATGTTTGATGTACTGGTGAATAGAAGGAAAATTGCTTAGATGATGGATACTTAAATCTCCAGGGGTCACATACACCATATGTCTGTAGAAAGGATTGATACACTGCGCTGACTTATTTATTGTATTGGTTTTAGAGCTAGAGCGGTCCAAAACTGGGTGCAGAACACAATTCAAATCGCCTCCTAAAATTAGCTTATGCGTATTGAGATCAGGCAAAAGTGAAAAAAAGTCACTGAAGAATTGTACGTCGTCCAAATTAGGTGCGTACACATTGGCCAGGACCACAGGCATGTTAAAAAGTTTACCCTGAATTACTACATATCTGCCCGTTTTATCTGTCAAAGTCGCCTCCCTTACAAACTGTACATTGTTATGTATGGAAAAAAAAAGAGGTGGGGTGTAACATGTAAACTTAACATTTTTAACACACACAGTAAAGAACAATCAACGTCCCAAGTTCTTCCAGCTATCCTAACTCCTAAATAGCTTGAGCCCTCGTAAATAACGTGAGCCCTCACTTGGAAACACATTATAGAACTCTTGCAGTTATTAAATTGTCAAGCTGCCCCACAATTGAAACAAAATGAACCTCAGAAATATCAATATTGAACATATATGACAATGATGATTAAAGCAAGGCGAATAAATGGGTGGACGCAAATAACAATATAGCAAATGTTATTCAAACGAGTTTTCTCACTTATTCTTTCAGTGGCAAAAGATTGCTGTTCATCTGTCCATTGTTGTCCAAGCATTTAAATTTAAACCTTTAGCTCACATAGAGACTCTGTTTGTCAGTTACAATCAGGCACGCGTCCATACATGGTGCCGTTCTACAAAAATGTACCAACAATTTCAAGGAGTTAATCGTAGTGTAAAACACGCCACTTCCTGTTGCCTGCAGGTGGTGCTATAACCGTAACTGAGTATTACCATGTAGATGTCTTTAGGCCATGACTTTTATCAAATGTGTGAAGATTGGGGCCGATCAAATTCCCTTTTTTTGTCATGGCGAAACGCCAAAGTTTGTGAGGCCGCCACGGTCACGTTCTCCAACGAAAACTTAGCATCGAAAACTTAGCGATGCTAAAACAATTTAGCATCGCAAAGGCCTTAAGATGAGAATGTCAAAACACAATGTCGATCGGATTAAAATTCTTGGAGGAGTTCGTTTTTGTACGACACATGGAATTTGCAAAAATGTCCAAAATTGCAGACAAAATAAAAAATTTCCTGTTGGGATTAGAGGTTTGCTCCAAGAGACTTTTTTTAATGAATTTGGGTGTTCTGCGAGCCTAAATTTGGTGCATGTACGTTAATTGTAGCACCCTGTGCAAGTGACGGCTGTGGCGGCTATTTTCAAAGGGGCTGGTTCGTGTGCAAAGAATTGTGAGTTTTTAAGCATGTTAAGGCCCTCAAAATTGCGACGAAAGACGGAGAATAATAATAATAATAATAAACATTAGAAAAACAATAGGGCCTTGCACATTCGTGCTCTGTTCCTAATAATAATAATAAACATTAGAAAAACAATAGGGCCTTGCACATTCGTGCTCGGTCCTTAATAATAAAAATAAACATTAGAAAAACAATAGGGCCTTGCACATTCGTGCTCTGTCCCTAATAATAATATAATAATAATAATAATAATAATAAACATTAGAAAAACAATAGGGCCTTGCACATTCGTGCTTGGTCCCTAATAATAATAATAATAAACATTAGAAAACAATAGGGCCTTGCACATTCATGCTCGGTCCCTAATGAAGGGTTAGAGGCGTTGGGATCCATGTGCAGCAATGTTTATTAGAAGTCAGACAGGCAAGGTCAAAACCGGCAAACAGATACAACAAGGGCAAGGCAAGGAAGAAACTATAAACCGGCAAGGGTTGAGGCAGGCAGCAAACATTCGCAATCCAAAAAAGAGCAAAAATCAGGGCAGGCAGCAAAAGATCAAGAAAACAAAAGACAGTCCAAAATCAGCACACAGATAAACAAGGATACAGGAAAATGCTCAGAAATGATCACCGTAGCAAACCAAGTGGTTGATTTACACTAATAGATGAGCAACAGGTGGGAGTGTAATCAGTACCAGGCATGTGGTTCTGGGAAATGTAGTCCGGAAATAAAATCAGTATTCGGATTAGGGATCCCTCTGGTGGTTCAGAAGAATTTTTTTGTTAAAAATTCACATTTTGTGACTGTAGACAAAACTAACCCCTTCACTTTGGTCAGATGAGGGACAAAGAAACCTTTGTCAGTGCTACAGTGTGAGCAAGAGCGCATGTTAATACACATAAAGGACTGATCACAAGTACACAGTGAAACCTATGGAGCTGAATGGATAATGGATAAAACTCTAGAACATCTTAAAAAGTACGCAATGATTAGGCGTGTACCTGCAGCGTCTGTTTGATGCGTTTGAGTGGAGCAGCTTTCACTGGAGGAATGAGGCTCACCAGTGATGTCACTCTGGACAGAGGCTTTACCCGTTTGGTGCTAGGTTCCTGAAGATAAAAAAAACAGAGATGAAGAGCTCATGCCTCAATTCACAGTCAATGAAAATCACATGACTCATGTGGCACACTGCTATTGCTTTAACCTGCTTTAAATGACTCTTTAAATGCTTTAAAATTCATAATGCAATTAACTGATATATTGGCAAGGCCAATTAACTAACCAATAATTGGCTGTTTTTGAGATCATCAACTGGTGGAACACTTTGCCTTCTTAAGCACTTAGCAGTAGAATTAATAGTAGAACAGTTATTATAGCTCCTCCTGCACTGTCAGTATATAATAAAAAACAATTTAAGCAATTTACGCAAATTAGAAAAACCTTTAGTTGTGTCTCTAGATGCTACAAATCAAGTTTCATGCAGAAAGTAGAATTACTTTCTGTCAATAAACTAATTATTCATCTTTGATAAATACAAAGATGAATAATTAGGTAACTACATTCATATTTCCTCAAACAACAGCAGTTTTGTTTGACAGCTATTTTGCCAAAGGAACATTATTGTTAGATACATTTTGAATACTCTGAAACTATCCTGTAAATTAAAAACTTGAAAACTTAAGAAATTAAAACTTGTTTTTCCAAAAACAGCTTTTATTGAAACCAAGGTCATAAAACATATCAATCTGAAAAGTGTGTGATTATGATGTTATAGTAATGCAAAAAAATGCCTACTTCTACATCATTGCTGTAACGAAAGCTCAGGAGACGAAGGATCCATGTGCAGCGTTTATTAACAGAAACAGCGTAAAACAGGCAGGCAAAGGTCAACACACAGCAAACAGGGGCAACACAGGTAATCCAGAAAACGTGAACAGTTCCAGGCAGATAGGTCAGGGCAGACGGCTTACAACAAGGGTAATCCAAAAACAAAGCGTAATCCAAAGGGCAGGCAGCAAACAATCAAAAACGCAGTCCAAAACACAAACCAGGAAACCAGAAACAACAGGAGGGAATGCTCAGAAACGTTAGCCAGGGCAAAACGAGACTTCGTCCAGAGCAGCAGAACCGGTGAGCTTATATTTAGTCTCTAATGAGACTAATCGCCACCACCTGTGGCAGGCGTGGTCCCAGTGTGGTGTTCTGGGTAATGTAGTTAGTGACAATTGCATATTGTAAAAATAACATTAGCTGGCAAAGGTTCCTAATGCTAGGAAAGTGCTTTTTTTGTGGTTAGTAGTGTACCACCCCGACGTAGAGAATTCAAAAGTTCTCTGACTCTGTATGCCTCCTTACCATCCACCATGAGAGGAGGGGTCTTCAACAATAAGATATGAAAAGTGGACGAAATGCGGTAATTAGAGGGGAGCTCCAAACGGAATGAGACTGGAGTGATTTGGCTGATAATTTTGAAAGGACCAACGTACCTGAAACTGAGTTTCTTGGAGGGTAGTCTAAACCTTAGGTTCTTTGTGGAAAGCCAAACCCACTGGCCTGGCTCAAAACTTGGGTTGGGTCGTCGACGAGTGTTAGCTTGCTGAGTCTGACGTCGCACCACATGGAGGAGGTGTTGATGGGCCAGGTCCCAAGTCTCCACGCTATGTAGCAGCTATTCATTTACTGGTGTAATTCGGTGGGTTCCCCAGACCAGGAGAACAGGGGTGGTTGGAACCCTAGAACACACTTGAAAGGGGTTATACCTGTAGCAGGCTTGACCAGTGAATTTTGTGTGTACTCAGCCCACATTAGATATCTATGCAATTCATTTTGATGGTTGTGGCAGTAACTTCTGAGGAAATGGCCTATTTCATGATTGAGCCGCTCTGTTTGCCCATTGGTCTGGGGGTGATACCCAGATGTTAGGCTAATGTTGACATTTAAACTGTTAAACATTGACGTCGAGACATGTGAGGTAAATTGAGGACCATGGTCAGAACCTATATCCTCTGGTAATCCATAAAAACGAAAACCATGGTTACATAGTAATTCAGCGGTTTCAAATGAAGTGGGTAGTTTAGGGAGAGGGATTAACCGGCAGGCTTTTGAGAATCTATCAATTATGGTAAGGATGGTTGTGTTACCTCCAGAGTTTGGGAGATCAGTGATAAAATCCAGAGCAATATGGGACCAGAGTCGTTGTGGAACAGGAAGGGGCTGCAGTAAACCAGATAGTAGTTGTTTTGACTCTTGGAGATTTGACATGGCACAGGCCTAGACGAACTTCAGTGAGTCTTGTCTCATGGTGGGCCACCAAAACCAGTTCTGGAGAAGACTTAGTGTGGCTGATATTCCCGGATGACCAGAACTGGGGCTTTCGTGCACCTGCTTCATCAATCATTCTCTTAAAGGGAGAGGAACAAACAGTAAATGGTTAGGGCATTCCTTCGGAGGGGGCTCACCTTCATTTAGGGCCTGGATCTCAGTGATGATATCCCACATAACTGGTGCCACAAGGATCTTGTTTGACAGAATGGTCTCTGGGTTGGTATTACTTTCTTCTTTCTCATCTTGTTGTGATAGGGAGTCTGCCTTTCCATTCTTGGAACCTGGACGGTAAGTAACAGAAGTTAAATCGTGTAAAAGACAAAGCCCACCTGGCCTGCCTAGGGTTGAGTCTCTTGGCTGAACGCATGTATTCTAGGTTTTTGTGATCTGTCAAAACTGTGTATGGCTCCCTATAGCCAGTGGCGCTATTCCTCCAAAGCAAGCTTAATAGCAAGCAGTTCTCGATTTCCCACATCATAATTTCTCTCAGCCCGGGATAATTTCCTTGAAAAGAAGGCACAGGGATACATTTTAGCAGGTGAACCAGATCTTTGTGATAATACAGCTCCTACCCCAGTAATGGATGCGTCCACTTCCACAATGAAAGGCTGGCTTGGATCAGAATGGTGCAGAACTGGTGCGGAGGTAAATCTGTTCTTGAGAGTTTGGAAAGCCTTCTCCGCTGTAAGACTCCAAGGAAGCTTTGAACCTTTTTGTAAGGGCAGTTAGGGGAGCAGCAACCAGACTATAATTCCTAATGAACCTTCAATAAAAATTGGCGAAACCCAGAAACCTTTGGAGTTCTTTCACAGTTCGTGTCTGCGTCCAGTTCAGAACAGCTTTCACCTTTTGGTCATCCATGGTTACTCCGTCCGGACTGATGATATATAATGTGATATGGAAATCACATTTTTCCTCTTTTGCATAGAGTTGGTACTTGATCAGGCGTTTTAAGACAGATCTGACAGGGGAGATGTGTCCCTCTAATGAATTAGAAAATATCAGGATGTCGTCAATGTATACAATAACCCATTTCTCTAGCATATCCCTAAAAATATCGTTCATGAATGCCTGGAATATAGATGGAGCGTTTGCAAGACCAAATGGCATGACTAGATATTCGTAGTGCCCACTTGAAGTAGAGAGGGCAGTCTTCCATTCAGCAGTCATCACCCTCACGGATTCTGATCAGATTGTAAGCATTCCGTAGATCCAATTTGGTGTAATATTTGACTTGTCTTAATTGCTCAAGAGCAGCTGGGACCAGAGGTAAGGGATATCTGTACTTTACAGTGATATCATTGAGCCCACGATAGTCGATACAAGGTCGAAGGCCGCCATCCTTCTTTTTAACAAAGAAAAATCCTAATGAGGCTGGGGAATTTGAAGGATGGATGAAACCCTTAGCGAGTTCTTCCTCAATGTAATCTTTCATAGCTTTTGACTCGAGCTGAGATAACGGGAAAATCCTCCCCTTAGGGGGAGTATAACCAGGAATGAGGTCAATAGCACAGTCTATGGGACGATGAGGAGAGAGTTGAGCTGCCTTGGCCTTGTTAAAGGCTTCTCTTAAATCATGGTATTCAGGAGGAAGAGTTGTACTAGGTGTTGCAGACATTTCAGGAGAGACATTTTAAATGGAAGTTTTGGTTACCTGCTTTAAACAACGGTGTTGACATGATGGGTCCCATTTCAAGATTTTTCCTTCTCTCCATGAAATCAATGGGTTATGAGCCTAAGAATTAAATTATGTGTCGCTGTTGGGATAACATAAAACTGAATTTTCTCATTGTGCAGTGCACCAATTTGCAGAAGGAGTTCAGTGCTGAGTTGTAGCGCTTTTCCAGGTCCTATGGCAAACTGACATAAAGTTCCCCTCAGCGCCAGAATCGATAAGTGCCTTGGTTGTGAGAGAGACATCGTTATCTGTGAGAGTGACTGTTATTTCCATAGTATTGTTGGAGCTTTGACTCACCACGGACTTGCTAAAAGTAGGACGGACTGGACAGCTTGATCTTTGATCACCTTGACCACAGTAAAAACACAGATGACCCCTTCTTCTATGTTCGCGTTCTTCAGGAGTGAGGTGAGTATTGTCTAGTTGCATGCGTTTGCTGAAGTCAACAGGCTGAGGCTCATAAAGGGAGGACGATCTGTTTCGTGATCTGGAACGGATTAAATTGTTCAAGTAAATCGTTAGTTCAATAAACTGAGAGAGCGTTTTACCTTTATCTCGGCAGGCCATTTCAGTTTAAAGGTTGTCATTTAGCCCCTTTCTGAACAGCAGTTTCAGCGTATCTTCAGTCCAGTTGGTTTGGGTCGCTAGGGTATGGAACTTAAGAGCATATTCCGCTTCAGGTTCTTTTCCCTGGTTTAAAGATAGCAGCTGTTTCCTAGGACTTTTCCCCTCCGCAGGGTGATCAAAGACTTCTCTGAAACGTCAGAGAAAAGCATTGAAATCTGCAAAGGTAGACCCCTCAGGCTGCCAGATCGCGGTGGCCCAGTCTAGAGCTTTCCCGGTTAGCAGAGAACACACGAACGCTATGCGACTTGTTTCTGTGGGATACAAGAAGGGTTGTTGGTTAATAAATAATGTGCATTGTAGCAAAAAAACTTTACATTTGGCTGGGTTGTCATCAAAATTCTCCGGAAAAGCTAGGCGTGGGCTATTGGGCGCAGCAGCAGGCATAGGCGACATGTTAGGCTGGGCAGCCGCAGCTGGTCGTTCTTGGGCAAGTAAAGTTGTATCGATCTTGTTAAATCCTCAGTGAGTAAAGATAGTTGCATGAGCTGAGCTTGGTGAGCTGATATCTGTGCTGCTTGGGCTGATACCTTAGAAGACAGGTGACTAAACGCAGCTGGATCTTGTGGTGGTGAAGTCTTCTGTAATGACGACATAGCACTGGGATCCATTTTGCAGCTTTATTAAGCACAGGGTAAACAGGCAAGGTCAAATACCAGCAAACAGATATATCAGAGGGCAAACCAGAATCGTAGAGGGACAGGCAGGGATCATGGGCAGGTGGCAGACAACAGGGGTAATCCATAAAGCAGGCTAGAGTCGAGGCAGGCAGCAAACACAAGGGGTAATCCAGATATCCAGGCACAGTATCAAAGGCAGCAAACAATCAGAAAACAGGGGCAGTCCAAGATAATAACAAGAAGGCAGATCAATGATATAAATGCTCAGAATTGCAACTTAAGTAAACAAGACTTCGACGGTTCCCACTGACGGCCAGGAGGAGGCGGTGCGGAAACCTCAGATGTAACAATAACATTGTGTATGCGTAGCCTACTGTATTGTGCTCCTTTGTGTTTTTCATCAGCGCTGAAAAGAGTGGAACTCAAAAACGGTCATTTGAAACTCATTTAATAAAGCAAGGAGCTCTGTGAAGCTGTGGTTTACAGTCAATTTAAAACAGCTTACGTGTCCTCTTGGGCTATATATACTGTATAAATAAATTGCAGCGCCCTGACATACATAGCGTGGTAGTCTGAGTCGGGAACCTTTTCTGATCTTATTTTACACTTCAATTCGTGTCATCTTTATACTAAAATAAGTTAAAACTGTCAGTTTTAATTAAGTTATTTTTATTGACACTTTTCTTTATTATAATAAATAACGGGATAACGGTCTGATGACTTAAACGACTGAAAATGTACTCTGCTTCCTTTCATGTTAACTACAAACAACAAATTATGCGTTCTTGCACAGGCAGTAAAAGATACTGTCCGAGAATTAAGTATAGGTTCTATAATCCCAATCGTAGATCCCAAATTCACTAATAAAAATAATGTTACTCTGATGTTTGCCAAGGCCCGCGTTAGTGATGTCACTGCTGTCCATATAATAAAGCCAAGCTTCAAACTTTTTAAAGGTTTTAAATTGTTTAACGTTGAACACAATATTTAAATATAAGACACATATGTGATTAAAAGTTGTGTAAGTCTAAGATAAAAAGTGTATGCGTGGCTCAATATTCGAGTTACTCGAGTTACTAAATTTGGTGGCTATATCTGAATATCATTTAGTATCAGCATGCTCTGTGATTCAGTAACCGCAGATAGATGTAACTTAAACCAGGCTTTAAACAGTCTGCAGGAAATTTGGCCTGGCTTCAGAAGTTTTGGCCATCAGGTTCCTGTGATTGTGCTGCTTATCTGATGTGAGGAAGTGTAGCTGGGGGCTTGTGACCTCTTAACTGAACTGCAGCCAAAGCACTGATGGTAAACAAGCAGACGCCTTTGACATTCACTCAATGAGCTATTTGAAAAACCCCAAACAGCCACTGCATGGCAGAGGATGACCTCACTGCAATTCTGACCTGTGAGAATGAGCAACTCATGTCTTCCTGGGTTGAAACAATCATTTTTGCACGTGAACAGAAGTGTGAACATATAGGGAACAAAAATATACAAAAATATATCTGAGGCTACAAATTTGTGTTCAAGCACCACCTTTTCAGCGCATGTGACATCACATTATGTTATTTGTTTTGCAGGGAAAATCGTATGTTGTCCTAAAATGGGAATGTGATACATAGACACATAGAATCATACATTTCAGGTAGAGTGACAGAGGTTGTTCCGACATTTGCTTTAGATGAAAGCTAAATAAATGTAAATAACATGCTGTTCTCTGATCACCAACAACATGACATGAATGTCACTCAGGCATGTGTAAGACAGCTAAATCACATTAAATGCAAGATCTTGTACCTGACTGGAGTGACTGGAGTCCAAAGTTCTGCATATGACCCAATCAAAGTACTGCTTAACATAGCTTACAACATGTAATGGTAGTGACAATTAATAATAGATTAAACCCCATCACTGTCACGGATCTGTCAGGCTCGCTCCACAATCAATCACAGCACATGCCCTCTCCCGAATACTGATCACCCACACCTGTTCACCATCAATCCAGTCATTATCCTCCCTTCATAAACACGCACCTCAGTTGCACTCATTGTCTGGTCTCGTTAACATGCAGACACATATTCACGTATCGGACTCCCTCTCAGTTTTGTATGCTTCATGCAAACTGTCATACTAACCTGTATTACTTACCTGTTATCTCCTGTTGATTCTCTAGTCACTGAGGTGTGTGTTGCTCCATAGCACTGGTTGTTCCTGCTCCGTCTCGCCTGATAATCCCTCGCCATCCTAGGAAAGGAACATCTCTCCGTAATCCCTCACCATCCTAGGAAAAGTACAACGCTACGTAGTCCCTCACCATCCTAGGAAAAGAAAGAATGAAGAAACCTCTGTCATCAACATCATATCCATACAAGAAGTGTCTCTAAATACAATACTCACCTGCTCAATTGATTCATCCTGTTTACCTGCCTATTTCTAATAAATATCTGATTGTTCCATCTTACCCGTAAGTCTGTGTTCTGTTTAAGGAGCTCGTCACCGCTCTTCGCCAGATCCTCACCCCATCTGCACCCACCACAAGATCCACAAATGCCGTTCCACCACCTGTTCCATCTGCACCTGCTCCATCTTCTCCTTCACCCTCCGTCATCGCCAGTCCCATGGCCCGACCAGCACCCTTCTCTGGTGCGGCAGAGGAGTGCAATGGCTTCCTGCTTCAGTGTTCACTCATTCTAGGGATGCATCCTCAGCTCTTTCCCACTGAACAGTCTAAAATCGCTTTTGTGATTTTTGTCAACGTCGTCCTGAGATCGGTGGCCCTCCAGAACCAAACTCCGAGCCTATGCAAACGGATACCAATCGCTTAACCCACGCTGAACGTAGGCACAGAGTCAACAGTGGACTGTGTCTGTACTGCAGAGCTGGCGGCCACCTCATCCGGGCATGTCCTCTTCGTCCTCCTCGTCCAGTGGTGAGTGTGATCCACCCTTCTCTTAAGAAAATGAATCCTTTGTCTACTAGTGCTCAGTTTACTGCCTCACATCTTAGTACAACAGAGGGACAGCTCATGTTAGATGTTTTGGAGATAAAGTCAGAGAGGCCAGATTGAGGTGGTTTGGACATGTTCAGATGAGAGATTGTGAATATATAGGTAGAAGGATGCTGACATTGGAACTGCCAGGCAGGAGGCCTAGAGGAAGACCAAAGAGGAGATTTATGGATGTAGTGAGAGAGGACATGAAGTTAGTTGTTGTGAGAGAAGAGGATGCAGAGGATAGGGTTAGATGGAGGCAGATGATTCGCTGTGGTGACCTATGAAAGGGAACAGCCGAAAGGAAAAGAAGACAGTAGTGAAAAAGATGCTTTGGGATTGGCTTTTCAAGACATTTTAAATTCTATTGAATTTTTTAAACATGCGTCAGGACCTACTTATTGTCAAAATCATCCTTTAGATTTAGATGTAATACTGTCCTATGGTATAAATGTTGATGACATTAAAATTCTGCAGCACAGCAGAGACATTTTAGATCCAAGTCTGTCTTTAAATCATTCCTAGAGCAGCATGCACTAGAGCAGCATGCACTTTTATTATCATGACCCTCTTTCATGGCCTTTGAGGCCTTACTGTTACAAAAGATTAAACACAGAGTGGCCCCAGAGTGAGTAAGTCAATGATGGTATCTTAATTGAATTCTATTTTTCTTTCTCTTATATATTCTAGGAACTTCTAAGAAACACATCAGCTGGTGGGTATCAGTTTCATTCATTCATTTTTTGTGGGTAGGGTCCGCCATAATGTTGGCTGTATCATTTGTTTTTGCTTTGCTCTTTTGTTGAAATTTTCCTTTTTTTGGATCACTCATACCTTAAGCCACAGCCAAGATGTCATTGCAAACAGCAGTCAACGTCTGCATGAGGAATCAAATGACATCATGCTTAGTGTGTTTTCTGAGACTCATCATAATGAGTAAGATGTATATGGTTGTTTTCTTTTGGGGGTGTGGTAGGGTAGCTTAGCTATGGCATTAGTATAGCATAGGCTGGAAGCTAGAGTATTTTTGCTTTTTGGCATTTACTATCTTCTAAAGTTATTAACTGTCTTATATTAAATATTGTAGCGTGTGGTCCTGAGGCCACATGGGGGTCAGGAGCCATCTGGATTGTAACAGCCTCAGATATGACTTGGAGAGTGGGGGGTAACCAACACTACCCACC
>JAZGTK010003113.1:0-28525 GCA_036877625.1 Ambastaia sidthimunki | reverse complement strand
AAACTAACAATGGGGAAACATTATACCTCAACACAGCATGACAGGCAATTGTTTACAGTGAAATAGCTCCATTTTCTTTCACACAGTATACTTTATATAAAAATGATAGCTGTAGCATTAAATATTTGAGTATTTGTCTTTCTGAGGGCACTGATAATATTATATCCGGAGCTTAGTAAAGAAACAAAAACAGTATAGCAAAAAAGTAGTCATGGTGATAAAGAATATTTAAACCATACTTATTATTTGGCGATAATCCTACTTCCTGTTTGGTGCAGAGTGATATCCAAACTTCACTTCCAGAAACTATTCTAGCTAAAAAGCTGCATTACTTAGATTTGCAGAATCTTTGGTCTTATGGTCCTCAGGGTGGGGTGCCAAGGTTTTGGATGATAAAATATTTATTTGAAATTCACATTAAATATAAAAACATGAAATCTGAGACCATTACATAATGACCTTGGCATATAAAAGAGAAACAAAAAAAAATCAAGATATTGAAGATAAGCACTAAAATAAATCCCTTCTGCATCTGAAACAGAAGGTGTCTCTTTTCATGTTTAACCACCTCTCACCTCCATCTTCAAAAACTCTCCAACCATCTGGGCCTAGGCAGAAGGTCTACAATGCTCCTCCACTTTCTGTCTTCATTCTGGTAAGCTCAGGTGAGGCAACTGAAACCTTTCAGACGGCATGTCTGACTAGAACATAGCTGTGTTG
The DNA here is from genome assembly GCA_036877625.1 of Ambastaia sidthimunki. Classification (NCBI taxonomy): domain Eukaryota; kingdom Metazoa; phylum Chordata; class Actinopteri; order Cypriniformes; family Botiidae; genus Ambastaia; species Ambastaia sidthimunki. The sequence goes on along the minus strand of JAZGTK010003113.1, from coordinate 27,805 downwards.
ATGCCTCAAAGTCATTTTCAAAGAACATCTAGGACCAGCCTCTTCTAAAAAGGTGAAGATAGACTACAGATCATTTAACACAAATTAATAACAGGCCCAAAAATAGCATTCTATCAACAAACTCATATACACAGCCATAAAAGCAGAGATGTCTGGCTGAAAGTCTAATAAAGCTTTACAGCTGACCTTGAGCTATTGTTCCTGCCAGAGCCAAGAGATTCCTGTTTTATTTTTCCAAGCTGCATCACCTCAACAGAGACTTAGAGCTAGTGAACTGTTTCAAAACTCTATTTTCAATGTATTTCCTTTTTCAGGCTGTGCCTGGAAACTTCATACTGAAGAACAATCTAGAACAGCACTGTTCCGCTCAACAGAAAACAAAGAAATTACAGCAGGAAATGAGATCTCCACACTTTGTGATTTAACACATCTTTCTGCAGCGAAAACTCAGAGGAGAAAACTCAATCTTCAACTACGAACTCACACATGCTTTCCGTCTCAAAGGTGAACCGCACACTAGCGATTATCGTCTCGCTAATTAATAATTACAATTCATAGCCCTCTGCAGCATAATGACCTTGACACTGTTTGGAAATTGAATTCTGCTGAGCCCAAAAGTATATCGCTCTCTTTTAAACTGGATTTTGAAAAAATAATTGTAATTTATAATTCATGGAGTAAAAACCCATTTTGCCGTGATTTAGGCTTGAGATTGTGTAGAGTCATTAAATTTCAAACCAGTCGGATTCCACTATGCAGAAACATGAGAGATACAAGTGTGTGTCTATGAGTGTGTGCGTGTGTGTGCATGAGCTCTAATACACGTCTGCGCCCAGGTACAAGCGGCTGACATTGGGTTGTAGAGGACCCGTAATATATTGTTGTTGTATAATTAACGGGCACCACAGAGGAGCTGAACCCCATTTCTAATTTCCATCACTGTCACCCATTCCATTTGTGTGATAATACATCCTTCATAATTTATGAGGGCCTATTTCCCTGGTCGTGTCGCTGATAGTGGGGCTGATATTGGCCTGATAAAGCCTGACAATTCCCGTCTCTGCTCTGGTCCGCTTAGTGTCTCCCCTTTCCCAGACTGATCCATTCGTCTGCACAGCTCAATGGATCTGTTATTGCCAGTGCCCATCATCTCAAATATCCCCCCTTCAGTGGGCTGGGATGTGGCGGCCCCCGTTAAATGTGGCTCACTTTGTGAGAAATTAGGAACCATTAGAGGAAGCCTCAGATGTGACAGGATTAAAAAAGCATTGCGTTCACCCGAGACATAGGACCAAATTGGTATAATTTAAACAGGGAAAGGGATGCCTTTTCTTTGCCGATGACAAGGTAATGCATTGCTTGTGACACAAATATTTACGTAGGGAAATCATATTCGATGAGTGCCGGGGCTCTGTGTCAGAATATGGGTTTGTCTGCAAAAGAGGCAAATCTGGTGGAAGATAAGAAATATTCAGTGGAATCCCTTTGCATTTTTAGCTGGGTGCAAACAACCTATTGGACAGGGAAAGCACAAATGAAATCTCGTTAATGTCTCATTTGTTTCTCAATATAAGCAATGATCTTGGAGAGCAAATTGCTGTGCCCATCTGACTCCTAAAAATGGTCATTGTCTCCTAAAATGTCTCCTAAAATGGTCATTGTCATAGCATGTCTAATTTAGTGTTTCAGATTATGTCTCAATGTTTCAGACTGTGCTCAGATTTCTCAAGATAAAATGTCTGCTATAAAAAGTCTTAGATTTTAAATAAATTCTTCCAAGACCAGATTATCTTAGCTGTGCTGCCCACATTGATTTATTTGCTCTGTTTTCTTACCGTATGTTACAGGGTTAACCCAAAAACAAAAAGCCTATCATCATTCACCAAATCCATTTGACTTTCTTTTCTCTGTAGAGCACAAAAGGAGAAGTTAAACAGGTCAAGCTGCTCTCTTATGTTAAGCTGAATGAAGGCTGTAGCTGTCAAGCCCTCAAAATGACAAAAAGCACTAAAGAAGAACATACGATATGAGCTTTGTGTGAAGAACAGACCCAGATTTATGTTAACAGAATTTTCAGCTTTTTGATGGACTAGCCTTTTGTTTCTGTCTTTATTTTCTCTCTTACTGTAGGCGAAACATCTGAGACAAAGCTGATGCTTAACTAAAACATGGGACCTTATCTAGATCTTCCCATAAGAACATCTCAAAAATTAGTTTTGGCTTTTAGAAATTTGGTTTTTGGCTTCTTACTGGTTCTTTCAGTGTCAGCATGTACAGCACCTACTGCAAGTCCACGGTGGAGACCGACAGCTCACAAACGGCTTGCTAATTGAAAGACAGAGGACATAATTAGACACAGAAGAGATGGGAAGATATGCTTACACTGGAGATGTCTCAGATGGTCAGGTGTTTGTTTGCAGGTAATTAATCTCCTGCCGAATGTCTATGTGTGAAGGTTGCAATGTTTAGGGCCTTTCAGAATGAGAATGATAATGACTTTGGATACTGGCGGTTTAATTACATAATAAGTCAGTTTAAAGGGAGTTTTGGTTTTGCTTTAGCAAGCATTATTCTTCAACAAATAGAACAAGATAGTTTTCAGACATGAGTTTTCTGCTCTGCATGAGATTCAAATATTTAGAAAAGAAAAAAACTTATGGGGTTTTGCTGTGGAGTTGTACATAAAGGTCTTAAGTAATAATAACAATTCCAATGAATCCCACAATCTCAAATAGAGCGAGCAATATAATAGGTTTTCATGTACTGTTTGGAATATTTGTTATGGATTATGATCCAATAAAACAACATAAGGACTCACAAACAGCAGTTAAATGACAGTTGAAACATTTGGCACTTTTTACACAGGGTTGAAAAAAGGACACTTTAAAACCCTCAAGTCATTTTGATATTTTCTATTGATACACGTTAAATAAAATTAAAACAACATTAAAAGTGTAAATTTATCAAATAAAAAAGAAAGGGTAACAGGGTTGCAAATGTAGCCTAAATTAAGCTTTTAATCAGTAGGTACTATATCCTGTTGGTTTATAATTTCTAGCTCATTAACTCACCATTCCTCTTAACAAATGAAAATATTAGTATATTTTTTTCCTTACAATTATTTGAATAACAGGGTTGAAGGTTGTATGTTACATTTAAGAAACGGGTGAGATTAATTACTAGTCTTCTTGCTATAGAAACATGTTTTGTGAAATATGGAAAAAAGTACGGAAAAAAGCACAAATTTGGATGCAAGTCCTTGATAAGCAAAGAATGTTTTTACAGGCTCCTGTAATGTCACAAAACCATTCTTTGTCTCATCGATAATGAACACACAGCCCTGCAGCATTGAGTCTAAGCGACTTGAGTTTCTTTAGAAGTTTGTTGTTTACTGTTGGGGTCAAACGTCTCTGAGTCAGTTCGGATCAGACACGCTTCCAAAGCTCTTCGCACCCGTTTCCATATGAGTGCATGTCCTAGATGTATCTTTTCTACAGCTTGCTGTCATTCACAGGCTCAGAGTGGATGTATGTCGAGAGCTGGGCGGCCCTTTTAATGGCCATTATGAGAGCAAAATGAGCTAAAGAGCTGCAGCGACCTTTTCATCTGAAGTGGGAGCCTACCAGCTAACACAGTCATATTTAATGGAAGAATGTCAATTCTTTTATTGGATTTGTCATGTCAGTTCTTAATATAATTTCGGATATTAGATGCCATGAGTAACAGTGGTGTCATGAACGACTCAAAGTAATCTAGAATGGCGTAACAGTCAAAGCAACCCTTACAAAAATTAACCATGGTTTTATTATTTTTACCAATACCAATGTGGTATTTTTCCACATTGATTTTCTTTTATATAAGCACAGTTTTACTACAAATACCATGGTAAAACCTGTAGCAAAACCATAGTTAATTTGTGGTTACCATAGTTTTTTTGGTTTAAACTATATTAAAACTATGATTCATTTTCATAAGGGAATGTGTAGCAATTAGAAAGCATATGTCTGTCAAATTAAAGGGTTCATTTAGAACAATTACAATTATGATTTTAAGTATGATTAGGTGCGGCAACATTTTGTTCAACAATGTTTCTAAATTGAGGACAACACAAACTGGGTAGTCACTACTTTGACCTGATGTAGGTGTACTGTGGAAAAAAATAGAGTTCTTGTCCTTCAGATGTCTTTTTAAAAAATCCTTGTTTGAAACACATTTTCTTTCGTTTGTGAAGTGCTTACAACTTTGTTGGCTGGCCATGAAGGCCTGAGGTCCTACCAAGATTATTTGATTGCTGTATAACTTTGTACCTCAGAGAATGACTCAAATAAGATTTTGATGCTTGTACAGCTTGCTGAAGACTCAATATGCTGGAGACACAATAGCTTGGAGGGGTTCATTCTAGCTTTCTAAGTTCTGGGAAGACAACAACCGCTGTGTTCCCAGTAAATGTTATACTTGTTGGACAGAACACTTCTTTCTTTGTACATATATCATGCTGAGAAAGTCCAAGCTTATTTATCAAACTTTTATTCAAACCTATTTCTATATATCTTCGTAATGCACACCAAATGACCAATGTTTCTCTTTGTTTGGAATTCTGTCTTTGTTTGGAATAAATTTCTGATGTTTGGAATTCTGTCTCCTGAGCATGACTTAAACTCAATCAAGAAACGAAATCATGAATATTGATGTTATTATTGATATCACAATACTGAAACAGACAGTAAAATTAGCAGTCTATATCTTCTCATTACCATAAATGTATGAACTTCCCAATGGTTAATTAGATCTTCTTGGGTTAACACCCCTCAATCAATAAATCATTTTTTATTAATGGATGTATACATGGAACCTCTGATCAAAATTAATTCATCATCGTTTAATCTCTCGGTTCCAGGGGAGCAGCTCACGATTATTTTTGTGTTTCTGTTTGCGTATAAATTCCACCAGAAGTAATTTCTTTAATTGCCCCGAGTTTAAATATCACAAATGTTAATGCAGCATTGACCAAAATGACGCAGCTCCACCGCAGCGCAATAACAAAGTTGTTTCACAGGCAACATTTAAACTAGGCCACCAAACTTCCAATTTGCACTGAATATGCTTTGCTTTATATTATTTAAAGCAATATTTGACATTAATCATTCCACGGTTTTGCTCTCTGTATGTGCTTCCAGCAGAGAGGCTGGGGGTGTAGCTGTTGTAAGAGTCTGTGCCTGCAGGAAGTCCTCTGCCAGCTTAATTATGTACCACCCAATCGGATTTGCCGCTTTCCAACATCCTGCTGAGGTGACATCCCCGTTACCTTTGCATTAACTGCTTCACTCATGGTACAGCGACAATACGAACAATACGACTAGAACTCAGACCGAATAAAATTAACCTGTGCTTTCATGTCTGACCTTTATAGACGTTCACCTGGAAGTGAATGATGTCAAAGCACAACTACACAAACATTAGTCACCACGGCATTCGCACAACGGCATTCGCTTGTTTTTAAAAGGTCAGCAGATGCTGTATGCAGCCACTAAAACTCAAATCATTGACTACCATTGTGGTTAGCTTGACAGTTTTCCAACCCCCAAACTAAAAATAATAACATTGTTTCTGGGAAGAAAAATTGACTTTGATTTTATGATACTTTTTGGGTTTTATATGTCTTCATTTGCATCTTGTGGCAGGTGCACAAAACGGCCAATGTTGCAAACACTGATCTGCCCTGTTCATGCGAGTAAAACGAGCCAAATAATTAGAGTTTAATCATTTCCTTCATGTCTTGCTCTTGTTACAATTAAACGGCATTACATGCTAATGTTTTGCAGGCTAATTTAAATTAATCCACCCTCTAGATTTTCTTCCAAGAATCTTTGAAGACTGAACATCACTAAGTTCACAAATATTGCTAACAGCAAAATGAATGTAAAGCCATAAGATACATTATTTTTATAGGTTTATTTTATAGCAGTTCATTTTATACTATATTTTTGTGTAATTCATTATAAAACCAATAACATGAATTAAAACAAAAATGTTCAATAAAAAAATGCATTGAATCGTGCCCCGGCCTCTATGTAAATTCCACAAGAAATCTTCCAACCACCTGAAAACTCTTCACAAGCCTGAAGTGCCACATTTATTGTTTTGCAAGACTACAGTCAGCTTAGCCCCAGCAGCAACTACAACAGACGTCCCCCCACTTGCTAATAGCAGACAGCATCAGACTTATTCTTATGCATGTCTATCTAACAAAAATAGATCTCACAGACAATTAGCTTAAAAAAGAACTGTGTGTGGAACTGAGGAAGAAAGAGCATAGATAGCAGATTTCAAATCTTGTATGGTTACATCTGTTGGGTCCTGCACCAGCTAAGCGACTGCATTAAAATAAGTAAAAACACATATGGAAAGCTTATAATACCCAGACATGCTATTATAGACATGCTCAGTTTGTCCTTACAGCCATTGTTTCCTGAATAAAAGCTTATTCACTATAGACGTCTCACTTCATGATGATGACCCATATGACTACTGAAAGATGCAGAGTGGAGATGTTTGATTTTACAAGAAAAACATTACATTATTGTCAGAAAATTATTACATTATTGTCAGATAATATTCCACATTCCAGACAAAGTGATCTCAGTTTTACCCCATTCAACTCTGCATTGTATGAAGAACAAAAGACTCCCTAACTGCATGACCTGAGGTTCTGCTCGACTTGAGGTTCTGCTAGCTAAAAAGAACTACGCTATTGAAACCAACATAGTTCCCTAAACAAGAAAATGCTGATTCTTTTACCTGAGACAATCTCTCTGCTGAATCCTAAATTCACACACTCACAGTAGCTCATTGTAATGGGACATTTAATAAGAGCCTTTTATTACTCTCACTAGTGACTGTTTCGGTGTAAAAACAATGATTACGCAGTCAGTGAAGCACAGCGAGTGAAAAGATAAAGGCTACTACAGAAACAGATAGGCCGTATGACAGTCTGACCGTACCCTGACAAACGACAATGCTGAAATTCTGCAGCAGGCTTTTGAAATGAGGGAAAAGGGGATTGTTAAAAGCAGACGAGCTCATTATTCTTTCTCGCAATCTCATGAGCCTTTTGCGACCTCTGTGTTGTTCTTTTTTGGCTTTAGTTCTCACAGGGAGATAGATGAAGGCATACAGTATGCGTAGATATGCTTGTCACAGCTGCATTATGGATCATTTCAGCACTGTATCAAGTTCGCATTAGAACATCTGTGTTATGACTCAAACTGTCTTTAATATACAAGAAAATGTGTTTAAAATTCATCGAGATTTGGCGGGGACCAGATACATCAAGATACATCACATTAATGAGATGATGGAGAATATCGTACATAGTACCAGCTTGTTTCCATTTATAAATCACGATTACATGTAGAAGTTATTAAATTTAAGCACTTAAACTATAATACAACAGTACAAACTTAACAGCTGATAAATCTGCCAAAAGCAACCACAGACTAAACAGACACACACACACACACGGGAACGCATGCTGCCCTGGGACATCAAAATACAGATAAATTCTGGCATTATCCACAATTAGAGATCAAGGTCATTTCGCAGCTTCCTAAATTTGTCTCATTTTGACATTGTAAGCACTGGCTAGGAAACTTGTTTTAGTGCCAAACTGTACAAGCGGCACATTTACTTGCAAACGCACCAGCTGGGTGGAGAACTGCCCAATCTGGCAACACCAAATAAGACTGCAACATATTTTATACAAGCATTTAGAAACCTTCTACTGTCAGGTAAACTAGCTTGCTTATTTTGATTGAAATAATCTAGCTAATGACCTATAAGCTCAAGGGTGTTGGGCTGTATCAGGAAAACAAATGGACAAGAAAATAGGCGGAATAGAGCATATTAAAGTTGATGTCAGTAGGCAACAACTGCGGTAGCTCAACTGGTAGAGCATGGTGCTAGCAACAACAAGATTATGGGTTCTATTCCCAGGACGTATTGATAGAATTATGTGTAGGACCTTAAATACATTACAAATCATGTTGGATAAAAACACCTGCTAAATGCATAAATGTACAAAGTGATTGCAAACATTGCATCACTGTCAGAAACATTTGCATTAAATATTTGCATTAAAATGTTCTGTATTTGAATGATAAATATAAAATGGTTCACATTGCAACTAAACATTTAATATGAAACATTTATATAAATACAACAATTATAATTATTGTTTAATGATTTATAACAAAAACAAACATAACACATTAATAATCAAAAGGATGATTCTGATGTTTTAAAGTGAACCAGCACCTCTATCTACTGAATATATTTCTCTACAGAGACTTTTGAGTCACTTATCTTATTTCTTCAAAACAGCAAAAGAGTTGCAAAGACACATCTTTTCTATTCTTATGGGAACACTGAGATTGCAAGCATATACACAAGCCCAGACATGCAACTAAAAGTTTTATCTGAATATTTGTTGCACAATTTACATATTACACCGAATTTCATGTCCCAGCCTTTATTAAGACAGGCTCCCTGCTTAGTGCGCTGTCGATCGACTTTGGTACTGCGCAAATTGATTTTTGTGTCAATATCAGACATGTTTATTTACAATGTAAGAGCGTGACAGGCTCATGAGCTGCTTAATCTCTCAGGCTCTTCACAAATTCAACACACACATGAGTTCTGTGTAGGTTTGTTGACAAATCTATAAGTTAGAACTATATGTGACTCTATAGAACCCACTTCTATGAGGTATCCTAGAAATGTAGGTCTTGTTGTGCTGTTATATGTGAAAGCAAACAGCTTCAGTTGACAACTGGAGATAGATGCCCTTTCCCCCAACTGTCTGACATAATCAAATTCCAAACCATCCTTCAGACTGGCACATCTAAAGAGATCGCTTACACCGAAACACACTGCAGAAGTGTTGAAGGGTTGCTCTTCCGTGCCACGGAAGACGAGAGGACACACATCTGTTCTAAGCAAATGTCAGGCCCTGTTTCAATATAAAACCCCATTCAACTTCAAATCCATACTGTATGCAACATTTTCCCACTGTAATTTTTTATCTAGCACAATAAAACAGAACATAAACCAAAATCCCATGACAAGAGTCTAGCGTATTTGTTTTTTTGGAGTGAGCTGGCACGAATTTTTTCAAACAAATGGGTTTCATAAACTAAAGCACTAGGCTTTGAGTAAGATGCCTCATAAGTAAGACACATTTGTCTCTAGCGGTGTTTCATACAATAACATAATACAATGCATTTCTGTACACTGACAGTAAGATGAATGGGATACAATTCTTAGCCCTGAGTTTCAAGCATCCTGGAAGTGCAGAAAAATAAGACTAGAATCTACAGTAGACTTAACCCCTTAAACCTGCAAACAACTAATGTTACCATTAAAGGCTTTACAGCTTTTTTCCATCTGTAAATATTTGGCACTTAAAAAGAACTTTTGACAACTTGCTGGATATTGTGTTTAATTTATGCTGCCTAGGGCCGGTCTGTACTGCAGGCGATACATGCAGTAGCCTGGGGGGCAGATGTACTGCAGGGCCCCATGAGATCATAACTCATAGCTAAAGTATGCTTCTTGTCTAATCTTATATAGAAGAGAGCAGTACAACAATAATATTCTCAGTAATGTTGAAATTCACACTACTGGCAAGATACAAATTAAGTCACACAATGTGAAAGCATTTGTTTTTTAAGAGGTCTATGTGTATGGGTATTGCTTTTTTAATTATATTTTTTCATTAATTTGTACAACTCCATCTCATTACTTCGTGATCTATCAGCTGGCTATGTGGAAATAGAGGAAGGATGTACTGTAACAAGACAAGTATCAAAGTAGTATAAAATAGGCTTAGTTGTTTTCACTTCCAAACTGAGGTCGACCTCCAGATCAAGCATAGTTTGCTAGGAGTGGTGTTCAGCTAGGTGGCGCTGTCTTTTCTCAGGAGAGGACTAAATGGATTAGCTCAGGAGGAAAACTTTTCTGCTATGGGCTTTGGGCGGCCGAGTTTTCCCTTTAACCCTGCAAAACATCTTATTCCGCTTACCAAGTTATAATCATCACCAAAGATTTTTACAGCTTCAGCTTGTCTGGAACAACAACTTGAAACTTTGACGATCAGCAGTTTATGGAGAAACTTTACCAAAGAAAACTTTAAACACTCTCATTGTGGCTGTACTCTGCTAAAATGTTTGTTGTATAAAAGTTGTCAAGAAAATTGCCGTCACACTGTGATTATGTCAGTGCACCAAACAAACCTTCAAGCAAAACACTCCAAACTTTTGCACTTTCTAGCCTAAGGCTTAGTGTTTTCAGAGCAGCAAGAGACAAAATGATAAGGGGATGTGTGCTCACTGCAGCCTGACTAGCTGGCACTTCAGTATAGTCCTCATGTTGATTGTCCCCGAAGAGTCCTGCCTGTATTTGATGGATGCTTTATTCAATATATAGCTTTCTTACTATCTGGGCTTTGATCTGACCCCCTTTTCTATGCCTCCTGCTTTCTCTGGTTTGTCATAGGACCCGTTTATATATTTCCCCTGGCCTCTAAGCACAAGAAACGCTATAGTTTGCTCAGTAACGGCAAGCTCCCTCGGTCCCAATGCTCTCGCGTTAGGCTCCATAGTTGGCCATCAAAGACTTCTGACGCATAATCGCAAAGTTACATCAGCGGGGTGCATTCAAGGTTCAAAACTGTTTGATAGACTAAAGGTAAGACAGTGAAAGCGGATACAACTCGTACCTGTAGCTAAATCGTTGTGCGCATGGACTGCTTTGGTAAGTAAAGTCACTTCAACCCAAGGTTCAGTGATGTAGCAGATGGTGTTGTCCACGGGGTTACATATAAATATGTTGTTCAGTTAAACTGGCGATACCTCTGCCTGAATGACTCAACTCAACACTCAACACTCAACACTGGCATTCAAAGAAAAACAACCTGAACATATGCTTGTGTACCAACAACAAAGAGGCCGACACTAATATAACAACAACACTAAGACAACACTAACTATAATTAAAGACTTATTTTTTTGAACTATTTTGATCTAAATAGGTTTGCACTTTAACACTGTTCACAATTTAGCATAAACAAACTCTGTGTTTACACTTTAATCAGAGAACAGATTTAGAAAAAAATGACACCCATCTCTCCCACTGTAAATCACATTACAGTGATTTACAGTAAAAGATTATAGCTTTAAAGGTGAAATGTCCAATTTATTCACTGTTAAAATATGTTCTCCTATACCAGATTAGCATGTAATAGCATTTAAAGTAAGCAATTTATAAGTTGATTTCCCTGTGCTCAGAGAAACTTGATTTGACAACCATCATGCAATTCTATTTAGTTATGCTAGTGGCGCAGAAATTATACACCTCACTTTTAAAGCATCCCACCAGTAAAACCGACAGAATTAACCTCAAGATTTATAGTCAGTTACTGAACATTAACTTTGTACCTCCAATCAAATAAACATAATAAAACATGTCAGCGTGCTTGCAGAGGTGTGAAAGCGGCACAGAGGAAGAAAAGAAACATATTACTGAAGGTTATTCTGAGCGTTTAGAGTTTATCAGATACTAACTGAATAAAACAAAAACATTGTTTATTCACTCACCTAACTAGGTGCATCTCTAAACCAGGTTCTTATTGTTCTTCATCAAACTTGCTACAGGACAAAAAATAATGCACAGTCAATGGCTCTTTTCCAAAACTTAGAGAGCGGCCTACAAAGGTAACATTTTGAGGTACCAAAGCAACAATTCCAATATTAAAACTGTTTCAGCAGGTGGGCAACTTAATCATGCTGCTTCCTTAGATACTTTAAGCCAAATTGTAATCACATGCATTCTTAGCAAGAATGCAATCCCAGAATGCACTTTAAGTCAAAAAATAAATCCACAATTGTCTAAGGGAAAATGTAAACTTATAATAAAAAAAGTAACTAACTGCAATAAAAATTAATGGATTGTCATGTTTATTTACAAATTTTAGCTAACATAATATTTACTTTTATTAATATAGCAGACCCTCTAGTACAAAGTGATTTACAAATGAGAAAACAACACAAGCAATATGCTAACAGGCAACATGCTAACAGAAAAATCTATCAAAATCAATGACACTATGAAATCTATCAAAATCAATTAAGTCTTCAATGCCTTTGCAGCAATAAGTGATATTTTTATAAAGCTTTGCATCTATTTCAGCAGTACTGTAGAAAGCAAGACAGTCCACATGCTTTTGGAACAGAACTCTAACAACTGCAACAACTAAAAGTTTTGGTATTAAAGCAAAATACTCCAAAAAACTGACTGTAAAACTTCTTCAATGTAAACAGGGGTACATTACCAGCGTTATATCCAGCCACCAGAAAGCGCATCAGTTAAACTTGTAAAGCCTCTTTCACTGCAGTTCAGTATTCTTACAGACTCCATAACTGAGAGCTTCTTCTCTCAAAGCCTCACTTCAGTCACAAAACAGTCACTTCCAATACACTCTACATTCTCATGCAGAAAACATTAAAGCATTCATTCTGAAATGCATGAAACACCTGCTGCCCTCTTATTTCAACTCCTCCCCCTGCCTTCCATTTCCTCCCCCTCCAACCACAAAGAATTATGGGAAATGTATTATTTCATGTATATTTCACGTATACATTTCTTTTTGTTTGAAACGTTTACATTAATAATAAAGAAAACAGTGATAACGTGTTAACAGATAAAAAAATACATTTATACATTTAATCTAAATCAAACCTAAATTTAAAATTTAGATTTTGTCTTATATTATCCTGTATGGGTTAGGATAGGCTGGTTAGCATAAGTTAGCATTAGTAGGGGCAATTAGCCGCTACTAGTGGAGGCTTTACCTATACAATTATATGGACAAAAATAACCTTTTTCTATTGACAGGCATTTGAACGTAAACATAAGAAACTTAGGAACGTTGCAACATTACAAACACATAATGCTAGCATTTTATTATGTTATAGTAGATGTTTACCAGTGTCTGATTTTCTGGAGGGCTCTTGCGTGAAATGGATTTATATTTTTTCCTGTCTGCTACCTCAGACGTTGGAAATCTCTCCCCAGGTACTATAGACTTCTTTGATCTGGTCGGATATGAAAAAGGATGGCATATTTTAAAGGTTAAATTCTGAGATTTCTATAAACACACACACATATATGTGAAAATATTTCACACTATATTATTGCTAAATCTTTAAGTTTTTCAGTCAATCTTAGTAGAATTATATCTTGGTAATGCAGAAACGTTGCACCTTTCTCTGTTAACATTTATCTTGCTCGTGAGTGTATGGCGTGGTAAGAGTTGTGTAATGTTTATAAATTAATAAATGAGTTGTTGGTCTACTCAGGCTTTATTCAGTTACTCACTGGAATAATTTCTTATTTGGAATTTTTGTGTAAGTAATCCCCACAACCAGCTGTTTCATGTGATGTTCAGAAACTGGTGTGAAATCATGCTTACCTGCAGGAGAAAATGTTTCACCTGCTGCTTGAGTGAAAATTAGAGGTATTATCAGTTACATACTGATAGATAAGTATGATATGCTTTGCAAGACTGAAAACACTTTTTGCAAATACTGTTAATGTTGAAATCTGTTTGTGACACCAGATGTGTGTGAGGAATGGGAAAGACAACAGACACATAGACAAAGAAACATATGGCAAAATCGCTTCCATTCATTTTGTAAATGATGCAAAAAGAACAAAATAAATGATGTGTCTGGAATTGAAAAACAACCAATGAGAACTGCATTAAAAACAAAACATCAACTATGTGGGCGAACTCCTTCTTTCTTCTGGTGATAAGCACATGCTGTTTATGCGTTCAAAAACATTCAGCATAGGAAATACACAAAATCATACTGAAAAACTGAAATGCCTGTTAACACTTACCTTAACAATGGATTTCCAAAGCCTTCAAATTGTGACAGATATTAGTTCTACTGTATGACACTGTATAACAGTGGCTCGATTCTGAAATAAATTGAAACAAGTACCATAAATGTGCAAATATGAAGTCAGAAGATTGGTTGCAGACTTTAAACTTGAGGATTCAATGCTGTGATAATAACTACTGTTGTCATTTTTGCTGCAGGCCAAACAGTAGAAATGGCCATGATTTTTTCAGCCTTGAGGTCTAATGTTAAATTTCATATACACTTAAATCAGTATTATATGTGATAAGTTGGCCATTTGTCCTGAAAGAAATACCATGCTGGTGCTAATTTGCAATAGAGAAATATCCTATAATGATAAAAAATGACTTTTTCTCATTATTTGCACACCAGAAAGTTCAAAAAATTTGGTCAGATCAAGATAGGCCAGACGATCCAAGTTGTGCCTGTTTAATTAAACTGATTGCAATTATGTCCTGGCTTTTTGATATCATGCTGAGGGAAGGCAATTAGATCCAAAGCACAAATTATTTGTTTAACCTTTAAAGGCTGTCTGTTTGCCTGCCTTTCAGCTTGGTGTTCACATAAGTCAGTGTGTTGCTACACTAGCCACACCTCTGGCAGAGCCAGACTGAATCTGGACAGCCTTGCACTCGATTACAGTAAATTAGACCACATTACTGTCAGTCAAAGATACACATTAGCTGAGCCCACAGCTGTGTGCATAAGCGCATGTGTGCACGTTTAAACACTTGCATGCGATGAGTCCATATCACACGTGCACAGTTTTGTGAGCTTGGGATGCACAGATTTATTGTTTTGGACCGTGTGTGTTTACGTGATCTTTTGCGCATGAGAGAATTTCAGAATGTTGGTGAATCAGGGAGGGGCAAAGCAGAGCATAGCTAACACGTTTATTTTTAGACCATATTCCATGTCACGCAGAGTTACAAATTAAATATAAGCCTTTTATTTGATAAGTCTCTGTGGGGCTTTGAGATTGTGTGCTGTCAAAAACATAGCTGATAATAGGTTAGCATGTTGTCATGCTGAAAGTGTGTAATGTGTTGTTAACTTTTTTTAGTATGTCATGATAATGATTCAGAACACCAGCTGCATATTGGCACTTTTTGAATGCTCACCCTGCTTAATTACCCAGATAATGCTAAAAATAATTAGCCCGTAACAACACAACATACACGTCACACAACTCTTAGACTGCTGTCAATTCAAAACCTCATTATTTTAAGCAGCAGGACATATTTAACAATTAGTCACACAGAGCTACACAGACAAAGTTCAGTGACCTTGGCGACGGAAGAAAATCTAATGACACTTTTAACTCCACTCGCTGCTGAGAAAAATTACTCATAAATGAAAATAAATTAATACATAATCTTCCTCCCCCTTTAGTGACTGACAAACTTTTGATGATGTAAATCAACTTTAGAACTCATAAATTTGTATTTTACATAATTTTCCTTTGTTTGGCAGTTTAATGATAATAATAAAATATATTTATTGCTCTTTGGCCTGCACATGAAACTATACAGAGGCAGTGGGGGCTTAGTTGCGCATAGTTGTTTTCATTTCCTGCTTCTCAGCAGGCGTGATGGGTTCCGATAAACAAATGTTGAGCATCCCTCTATATCCTGATACAAAAGATTTAGTTAATTAAGCCGTGAAACAGCAGCAAGCCGTTAGTTATTGAGCTATGCAATCTGAAAGCTGGACTAGTTTTTGAAGTTGTAGGCAGGAGGTTTATTCTGATTTCTCCCCTGTTCGTACTGGCGTTTTGTTGGTCTGTGCTGATGGTGACGTGAAGATGCCCTGCTGGTTTTGTTGTGGACCAGAGAGAAATTGTACTGTTGATGCTGTTTGAAATGTAAAACATCTAGCCTAGAACATCTTGGTTTATTCCACATACAGTTCACAACATAGATATTCGATGCTAGTTAGCATTGTGCAGTTAGCCCCTGCCATAACTACACTACCTTTCCATTGACTGCCAGTCAAAAGTCACTTTGTATTGAAGCAATATTTCATTATATTAAAATAAATGTTTTACCAAAGCTTTATTTTTGGTAAGCTCTAAAAAGCTTAAAATTGACTTAAACTTTTGCCTGCATACTGCCTTTGATGTCACCTCCAGAACAGGAACTAGTGGCTTGGGATTGTGAGCATTCTTATGACGCTATCAGCCAGTCAGTGTGACAGTGTCATTTTCCCACAACTCCAGAGTGATTAGTCACATGGTCACACAACTTATTTGATTGGCTCAAAACCCTTGTCTACAGAAAAGCTGGAAGCAACGATGGATGATTTCTATCCATGCACTTTGATTCTTTGCCAGTCAAGCTACTACCATTGACATAAATGGCAATGCTAATGTATAGCTCCAGATAATATATAGCCAACAACTTACAAGGTACCAAGTTGGCAGAGAGCACTTTTTTTATAGACTTTTCCAAACACACCTGTTTTAGCTCATGAGCATCCAAAGGAACATCTGTTTAATAAAATCAAGTATGGAAGATTAGGCCTGAATCCAATACCAGCAGTGTGGAAGCCTGGCAAGAGGATTTGGCAACCTTTGCTTACAAGACACTTTATTAAGAGAGTTGTTATGTCAACAGTAAATGAATCCCTAACAAAATAAAGTCTCAGTCTAAAGCTCATACTGTCTGTGATGCAAAGATGGACAGACAAATACACATATCAAGGAATTCACAAACACCAAAAATACCAAGTACCATCTCACAAGCATATACCATGCAAAAAAACCATGTCATGTCAACCTAATGATTCTGATAGTGGTTACCAATATCTGATACTGATGTTCCTCCTTGCTCACCCAGCTTTATCACCACTAACTAGTACAAACCATGAAAAATGAAGTTGGTCTTCAACACAGTGCAGCAAAACATTATTAACTTAATAAGTGTGCTTCTCTGTTTCAGCTGAATTTCACTAGGTTCTTGTTTTGAGAGATCATCTGTAATTCTGTGGCTGTCTGACACATTCACTTCCTGTTCCAGTGGAGCACCTGCACATGCTCAGTTAACATCTGCCTCAGGTGTGTTTTACCAATGGGAACTGACACCTGTCACAGTCTGGTTACTAATGCATGAAGCACCATGAACCTATTAAACATGATTCAAATGTAATTGCTTCACTGGATAGCACAGGCGATGTGTTTTAAAGTGTAATTTTAATCGCACAGAAAATTACTACCTTGCTTTACTTTCAGCCCCAAGCCACATATAGATGGTCCATTTGGTGTATCAAACAGATGGCTGTTGCTTTAAAAGACGCTTTGAAACTGGCAACATTTGTCCAAGAAATATTCATACTAGCGTTCAAAGTCTTCCACTGTAGGCAGTACAGTTACATTACCTAACAAGCAGTCATTAGCGTATTAGCTGGTTTCAAAATCAATCTGCTAGTCAACATGAAATAAGTTTCCCAGTGAGCCTAAATACTTGCAACTCCAGTTACTTAGAGACTGAGTTGCGTGCACAGTTTCAGACACAGAACACCAGTTCTGTTACAGCAAAACTAATGATGTTCTTCTAACAATAGCTTTCAGTACAATGCAGTTATGATGAGTTAATCCATATCTGTTACGCTATACGCAAAACCCACCGAAGCATAAACAGTCACAACAATGGCCATGTGTGATGTCAACTTCAAAGACAAGGTTTTGTAAGTCAGGTTATATTCTAGTCTTAATTGCCTATCAGTGCTCTTGTTAAAGACGCTATGTAATGTTTTGTCTAGCAGGCAAGCAACAAGACACATACGTGCAAAATATTATCATGTGGTGGTGGAGGTGAGCTTACGTCAATAGCCTGTCAGTGGATAATTCTCACATAATACAGTGTGGTCCTCATTAGCTGAGCTTGGGCTACATCATTAAGCTTTTCAAGCTAAGCCTTTTGCCAGTAGTGCTTTCCAACCTTTCTTTGTCTTTGGTACCTCAACAGTCCCATTGTTAAGGTTCAGGTACCCTGTCTGTGACACACATCAAACACAAACTCTGTTGAAAAACCTGAACTGTGTGTCAAGGCATTCACTGCAGAAGAAATTATTAACTGAGTAGTTAAACTTTTAAACTCATAGGATAGTCCTTATATTTTCTTATAGTTTTATATGTTTAACAAAGCAAACTGAAGTCTTTAGTACTTCCTGGAACCTGCTCAGGTGTCTGCTGAGCTCATTGTGCCTTATGTCAGTCATCACTGCTTTACAACCTCTAGAATTTGGATTCAGTTAAGAGGAAATATTAGCAAAAGATATTCAGTGACAAATACACAACATCAAGTAACACACAGCTATGGCATGAAGCTGTGATTTGCTACTTTAAAGCATGAGCACCACAGGATGTTTGCCTATGTTAGCCCAGTGATTGTGCTTCATAACGGGAATTTTGATGGGAATTATTCACATTTGGAATAATTGCCCATGAATAAACTCCCATCTGTCCAATTTGGTCTCTGTGGCTCAGGTCTTGTCTCCAGGTCAGTCCGTCTGTCATTGAGACGCCAAGGAATTCACCAGGGCAGGTGAACAAATGAGAAGATTGTTCATTCCAAAGGGATGTCATTAAATATTCTCTCCTGGAGGCTTTATACAGAGTTAATTTGCATGAACCAGAATATACTGAGGAAACGATGGACTGCCGAACACTGACACGGCAAGCGTAAGAGTTCGGTGAGATCAGCGGGAGTTCTTATACCAATGTAAGGTGATTAGGAACTTGGTTAGTCTTACCTGGAAACCACCTTATTATCTAGGGCCACTCATTAGCAGTACTGTATCTGTCACTTTATTACCGTAGAAGAACTCTCTCTAGGAAAAGGAAAGGAATACTTGCTAAATGTCATCTGTGATTGATGAGCAACAAGATGATATTAAATGACAAAGAATCTATCATGTATTTCTGAAGCATCTGATACATTATTTCTTCTGTTTTGATTTTGTTGTGGGCAACAAACACTTGGGAGGCAAAGTGCTATGAAGTACTTGCGGTCCGACAGATTTGGAAACAGAGGGGTGTCTCTCGAAGTGCCGGGACTTGTAACATTTGCTGGTCATTAGCATAATATTATGGCTTATTATCTCCTGTGGGAATGATGTTGTTCTTTGCATTATGGTTATGGAATTCAAAACAGGCTGGTGGGTCTGAATTATATAATGTAACAGAATATGATTAGATTTAAAAGCCAATGAATGCTGTTAAAAAGACAAGTTTTGATCAAAGTAGTTTTTATTCCCCTGCATTTCCTTTTTTTATTATTTCTTCTTGTATTTTCTTATGCACATCTGTTGGGAATGCAATTTCCATACTTTGATACTGAAGTCATTTACTTGAGAGAGAATTAGAGTCCAGCTCTCTCAGCACCTACAACAATGATCAGCACATTTGGAACAATAAATTAAAACTACAATAGTTTACTGTAGTTTGAAAAGTAGTGTTTATTGATGCAAATGTTTGTATGAATAAGTGATGATGTAGTATCAACATAAAGGCTTTGTGATTTAAGTTAATATTTTTCTTGTAATTCATACAGCTTGTAATAAACAGAAAGAAGGTAAAGAAAAATTCTACTTATTGGATACATGTACACACTACTATAAGTCAATTCTGCTTAATTTGTTTGAGGAATTCTCCTACTGTTTATCAGATGACTGGCAATGAAATGGTTTATGATGACTGGCAATGAAATTAGTAGTTTTGTTTATAATTTATCAAATAGACTCTTTTACATTACTTTGTCAGAACATAATGGATAATATAAGAGCATGTAAAATATGTCTGTTTTCTATTTTCCTCTCAATGTTTTAAAGATAACATTAATATAGCTTTCATGTAACTTTTACTGCTCTACTAATTCGTAAAAAAAAACTATGTATCCCACCCACAGTTGTTACCAAAAGCTCTATTCAAACTGGATTATTTTTTTCCCAGAAGAGGTTAGAAAAATGTGTGTTTTACAGATGCCCTTTGTAATTTTAATCCCGTCTGAATCTGCCATGTCTGTTTTTTTTCTCAAGTGATATCTTAAGGTCCAGAGCAAATTATTTACTTTGTTTGACTGACTCAGTGGTCCTTTGAGAAGCTAATCTTGTCTGAATGTGATTGCCTGTAACTGATCGATTTCACAGTGTTTTGGCCAATATAAACTACCAGACAAACTATTGCTAATAGGACTAAAGGCTACATTGCTGATTTATCATGACAGATTACTAATTTGCATGATTCCGAATGGTCATGGAAATCCTGGAAATATAGGGAATTTTAAAATGATTTTTCTAAAGCTTTAACCAGTAATCCCCAGTAAACTACTGGAAAGGAAAATAGAAAAAAAGTCATGGAACTGTATTAGTCAAAAAGTACATTAGCAATTAAACTAATGCTAACAATCATGACTTTCTGACCATAACTTCATCAGAATAGCTTGGACAAGTGGAAAGATAATCTGACTGAATGTCTCATAATCTTTAAATACAGTATGTCTGGGAAAAAAAGTGTTGAATTTGTACTACAAGAAATGAGCTGCCAATAGAACCACAACTGTTGCTGTTTGGCAATTTTCTAAAGACTCCAAACAGTATGAAGAGCTGCAGAATTTTTTTTTGCCTCTGTGTTATTCACAGAAGTGTGACATTCCTGATCTCAAACAGCCCCTCTCAGTTTAATAAGATTCTTCAGCTCTGTGATTGCAGCTCTGTTTGGTGAGAGATTCGGATCAGGCGTGTCTAATGATGAACAGGTAATGCACCATTGTGTTTTAAGGGGATGACTCTCTGCTATCTGCGGCTCCGAAAATGGGTACAGGAAAAATGAAATCAACACAATGACTTCTGTTAAACCTCATGAGTCATTGCAGCCTGATTGCGTCTTCATTGCGAAACATGGCAGAATTAGAGCTGCTGAAATGTGTAGCGAGCTACCAGTCAAAAGATTTCCTGTAGTCTTGAGCTGTCCCTCTGTATCAAAAGCAATATGAAATACCATTCGCAACCCATTTTGCTTATGTAATATGATGTATTTCCAAGTAAAACAGGATATTCAACATGATTAAAAATATGGGGGGATGTGATATTATCCACTGGGAAAAAGATTGGTTTGCGAGAATGGCAGACAAATTTAAAAACATCAGAATATGCATAATTGTAACTATTGCATTTTTTTATTTGACTAAAAAATGGTCTCTGTGTAACTACGATTGGAGGGCTTGATGATGTTATCTGAAAGTTAAGGTCAATAAATCGTTCATAATTTTACCAGAAGGGTATTATGTAAAGTAAATAAGGTCAATTTTGATTCCATTTTGTGTATTGAGTATAAGTAGTGTTCAGAGTGAGTGCGCTGTACATAAGCTGAAATGTTGAAACATAGCCATGGTGTATAATTGTCTCATTTATCATTGTACTGAGTAACAAACTAAAGTTGTTGGGCCGTGACACAATCTTATAGTGTGTTGCTTCTAATTAGCATTGTTGTTTTGAATTTGTAATGTACATTTGTGTATCTGAAGGACAAAGAACTTCACGTTTTGGCCCGCCATTAATCACAGCAGGATGTTTCTTTGTTGCGCTGAGTTGTGTTGTGTTGCATGTGTAACTGTGTTGTGATGTTGCGTTGTTTTATTTGTGCAGTGTACCATGGTCCCCAGAGACCTCTGACTGGCCCCTACTGCCTCCCACACTGCTGTTTATAGACTGACTCCAATTTACAGCTCTTACACAGGCTGGCCACACAGTAGCTGAGAGAGCACACTCGTCCGCTTACTAACACACATATGCCCTCTGCCAAACACATCTGTGAATTAAATGGGTTACAGTCGGCAGTGACTTTGGAGCTATGCTCCTTTGTTTAACCTTCATTTGTAGTCCATTCCCCCTTCTTACACTTTCCTCAATTAATATTTAATAAAGATTACTATCGAATTTGGAGCTCAGATTATATGGAATCAGTGTAATTATTGGTAAGTGCCTGGTGTGACTGCTTGCATACATTATTGATATGAAGATGATGTAGTATTGTAGATGTTTAGACAGGTTGGCCCATTTTTTCTTTACAAAACACAATTATTGCTGCCTGTTAGATGCAAATCGGACACAAATATGACAGAATAGAATCATAACACTTTCAGTCTCACATTTGTCTTACCCAAATCTATAGGTAGACATTCTATGCTCCCATTATATGACACAAAAGTCTCAAGATTAAACATTTAAAAGGTGTTGTGTATTGCAGTATTGCACTTATGGGCTCAGAAGTATTATGCCTTTTACATTAAAAGGCCCATTACAAAGGCCCATAGATGGAATTAATGTAAAGTTTGCCTAGATTTTCTGTTAGTCAGATTTGTTTTTACTTGTGAAATAGATGTTGTGTCTCCACTATCACAACAAAACCACTAATGATAATCATAGCATGAATGGTTTGCATTGGAAAATCTTAATTAAGATACATCTCCACAGTAATAAAACCTTCTCTAAGAGTTTTTATACTTACACAAAATGGAAATAATTGAATAGGTCATTAAGTGGGCATGAATTGTATTGTAGGACGTATACTGTAGGGCAATAAAGTGGTAACAGAGGTCAGTGTACACACAGGCATTTCGTATGGTCAACAAATTGTATTTTGCAGTTGCTAATGAGGTCTAAAAATTCTGAAGACTTCTTAGAAGTTGTCACATTTAATAAGGTCTGGCAGTCACCATGTGTATGTTAAGGGTCTGAATATCATGGGCCGCCTGGAGAGGAACTGTAAATAAATAAAGAAAAGAATACATTAATAATTAATCACTAACAGGAGCGCCTCCAGCCTCAAACAGACACATCCACCTTTGAAAACCACATCCCTGTTTCTGAACCACGCACTGATTATCCAGAATAGAGGCGTCTATTGGCTTGTTTGTGAGCATATTTGTGTGTATGTGTGTGCTTGACTGGCTAATTCAGAGAACCACATAACTATCGCACTGTGAAGGAAGCCAGCACAGAGGGACCATCAGGGTGTGATTGCCCTGGGTCAAAAAACTCCTCTCGGGCGATAGGGTGTTTTCAGCTGCTTACAAGCATGGGAGCCCTGAAAAAGAGTTCTTCTTGTTAAGTTATCAGTCTGAAAAAGATTTGAAGAGAATATTATTTTCACAATTTCTTTGATAGAGCGAGTATACCAGTGTTATCAGATCTTTAACATGTTAAAGACTGTTGCTGGTTAATTGGCTGTTTTACAGACTCAAGATGAATTATTTGATACTCTTCCATTCTTTTGAATGTTTTAGGACAAAAGCAGCACTTGCAGAGAGGAAAAGACAATGTTTTCTTGTTTTTGCCTGTCAGGAGCCGTCCATTTTAATCTGTGATTCGCCATTTTCTTTTTGTTTTATCCTGAGATCGCATTAATTCATCAGCACATTATGTTCACATTATCTTTACATAAACAAAACTGGCATCCGTTGCTTCAGCAACCCATTAAAGTGAAATTACAGTTGCTTACCATGTATCACAATACAAATGATTAGCCTATAAAGCAATTACCACCACAAAAACAAAAGAAACACTTCCAATTAGTGGCATGTGGTGGGTTTCTGGATTAAAGCTGCAAAGCTCCATAACTTTTGCCTTTGCTTTGCCATCTCTGTTAGAAACATTAAATTGCAGGTTACTTTACGTACTTCTCTTTACAAATGTTAAAGTAACATAAAGTCAAACTGACATTGCTGAAATTATAAATCATTAATATAAATTCACCATTGCAAATCACAGAAAGGACAACATTTTGAACACAGATCAGTTATGTACTTGCTCAATAACTGATTTTTGTTTATGCTTCACCTAAATAAGTTATGGATTGTACCTTTTAGAGGCTGAGTTCCCCATTTGAATGTATTCTTTTCAAACCAGGGTAAACAAATTGTCAGTGAACCCTACAGGTGTCATGATGGCCACAGACATGCAAATAAGCGAAACAAACTCACAGATTATTTCATGTAATTTAAATTTATATTCATTTAAAGGTAGCTGAGAGTGGTGATGAAATTTGACTAATTTATGAAGATTTACAGACAGATTATGGACATGATTGGTGGGCATTATGGCATTGACGGGACAATCAGCCAATCACAGTAGCTGAGACTTTTCACCTGTATTTCATTGGTAACCTGATGCATTCTCACTGCATCTTATGAACACAATGAATTCAAGGCAAAAAAACAAGAAACTTCATCTGCTGATGCCATTTTTTAACAGTATTTGATCTCATACTTCAATAAATGTCTAAAATATGTGTGAAAACAGTGCACTCCATAAACGTTGTGTTACCTATGAAGAATAGTTTCAGGTTGCTCTCTGTTGTCCAGGTGATTGTAAAAGGTTATTTTCTTTCCTTTTCATAACTTTTTTTATCTAGAGAACTTGATGTCTTTTTGGATGTATGAAAGCTGTGTGATCTTTGAAAAACTGACAAGAGGAGCAGATTCCTTCCTGCGGTGCATTTTTGAAACAGCTGGTGTGGAATACATCAGAAAATCCTGGAGTGCCATTTGGAGGGATCAGAACGAACATGACATCTCCGCGTAAGCAAAATAGCAGGTGACAGAAAAGCATCCCACACCGCAGTAGGCAGAGGTGGGACCCGCGCAATATGTGCATTTTTTATCCTCACTTGTTTGGCATTTATACCGCATTGCGAAAGCAATAGTCGGTAAGGACGGCAGAACAGAAATTGTGTGCTTTCAAGGGAAACCGGGCAACTTGTACTCTTCCTCTGCTGTCCTCTTCAGAATGCGATGTTGACTCTCCCAGCGAAATGGAAAAAAATGATGTTTGCCTCTGTGTGTTCAACCGGTGGCTCCAGCTGAAATCATTCCCAGCCAGACACTCCCTGAGAAGCAGTGTGTATCTCTTACGCTAAAACACAATCAGCCTTGACAAGACTCAGCAGGTGAAAGCACTTTTTAGCCTCGCTCTCAAACCCAGAAATCTCATGTGCAATGTGCAGTCCACACACACATTCAAATGAAACACTTTTGCTGTACTGAATGAGGACAATTACTGTAGCTAAGACTAGTTGACAATTTTTTTTTAATTGCATCTCAATTTCGTTTGTGATGTAAGATGAACAGCATTGTGACACAATGCCTGCACAAATCAATGGTGTTTTTTAATGGTGTGATGTTGTGCCAGAGCCAACATTCTGTCAACAGTGAGAATAAACTTTGATGAGGTTCCCTTCAACAGGCCTTCATGCTAAATGTGACATTGAGGGCTGGGTGAGGGCTGGCGAGAGAGAGAGAGAGAGAGAGAGAGAGAGAGAGAGAGAGAGATTGACTGTAGAAGGTTTTATGGTCAAGTTTCATAACTTCATGCCGGGATGGTTAAGTATTGGCTGAAATATGTGTTGCATTAGATGGTCTGATCCTAGTTTGTAACAAAGCCCGGTCAAAGTCATTTGGTCATTTGGAGTTTATTTTATAACAGTTTGGTTTACATGGCTTGTTTAATGCCATGTTTATGTGATTGATCACAACCTTTCAGGATGTAAAATCAGTTTAGATGAAGACCAAACACAGTGACAGTTATGTGGGGCTCTGTGGGTTTGACACAAATATGTGGCATCGCCATCATCTCTGATCTTAAAATATGGGTAAAAGAAATGAATTTCACTTCTTTATATTGATACAGGCTAGAAAGAGGACACATGAAACTATTGGGGAGAGAGAGAACTGGATCAGGGTCAGAATTATCAAAGGTCAAAATTAAACCTGCACCTGTATAGCTAAAAAAAGACCCCAAATGAGGCCAATTCAAAGACACAGTGACATTGCCGGCAGATAAAAACATTGAATTGACATTACAAAAATTAACAAAAGTAATTTGTTATATATCAGTGTAATGTTTGTTTTATTTGTGCTCAGTCTAGCTGTTTTTGAATGCAAGAAAGCTTGATTATCTCTGATTGGAGTTTATATCTGAGTCAGGGGCCGTGATTAATTGTGTGCATTGTATCTTCTTTAGAATTAGTTTCTCTAAATTAACGTCAGCACTAGCGAAATCATATTTGAATGAATATTCTTTTGTCATGTTTTACTGCAGCTCAACAGCTGGTAGAGCCTTGACTCTGGTCCCAGTGAATACGCATTAAATGCACTGTGCATCCGAAGTGCTTTCGGATAAAAGCTTTTGCCAAATGCATAAATGTGAATATTTCATAACTGCCTGACTGATTCCTCTGCTGCAGTATTAACACAAAAACACACAGACAACAGAGTCAGAGGTTACACCAAACCTGTTTTGTAACCTAGCAGCAGCCTCTGCAGGGAAGTGCGATGTGTCTTTAAGATTTTTCAGCCTCTCTCACTGCTACCTGCTCTCTCAGAGTAATTGGTCCGTAACCCCACTTTTCAAACACATTTCCAGCATAGCAGGAAAGCAGACAACAGACATCTCTCCTCTGACACACACATACACACATTCAAAAACAGACACTTCCCCTGGCTAAATATAGAACCAGCGGAATCTCAAAAAGCTTCATTCCGATGAGGATTTTCTGTGTTGGCCTCCAACACACTGATGTGAAGGCGTGAGCCAAGCTGCTCAGTTCCTTATTCTCACCGTCCTCTATTGACTCCCGCTCCCTCCCTTCCCTGTTGTCTCTCTGTATTTCTCTTTCTCTCTATCATTTCCATCATTCACGCTCTTCGTCCCTCTCCTGACTCTCATTCTCTTCCACTCGCTGTCCCAATTTAGCTAACATCCTGTCTCCTGTTCACGCTTCTTACACAATTCTTTCTCTCTGTCTCTCTTTACCTTTTGATTTGAAGTCTTCTCTTGGCCAAGGTGATGCAGGAGAGGTTAGATTGGCATAAGCAATGTTGGCGCCCCGGCCAGGATGGTGAGATCATGTGAGGGTCGTTCGGCTAATTGGCTGCGGTCGATGAGATTTGATTGAACTCACGAGTTCAGGCTCCTTGGCGCAGTTATATTCCTCGCCACTGAACATAGACGCCCCTGTGGATACTTTAATAATGCTATGTGCAACAAGGGCGTTCGCTGTAATAATTGCCTTCATGTGTCATCTTTGATGCATGTAAAATATGTGCAAAGTGCAACATGGGTCAACTAAGCTGTCCTGGATAACCCAGCAATAAGACTTTCATGTTAAACATCAAGGACAGCTTTAACCATGGTACAGAATCAAAGCTTCACTGTAACTGTATCTATCCCTTGCTTAATGTGAAAAAACAGATCATACCTAGAAGGTCTATGATATCTGGAGAGAGCTAGCCATTAGCATTCCCATTCAGCCTGATGACAGTTGCTTAAATGCAGGACTTAGCTCAAATTGCACAATTTAACATCCACCATTTTTGTCTATGGGGCCCCAGAATTTGTTTTGAGCCAATCATCTATATAAATTCCATGTGATAAGTGTTGCTTGCATAAATAAATAGATAATTACAGGGTTACATTTATCTGCTATGTGCTATATAGTTACATTTATCCACAGGATAAATGTAACTCTAACTGTAAGCTCTAACTGTCTTACCCCCATTAGATATCAGTTTAGCTGATCAGCCGCCTTAACCATCTTAGAGCATCTTAGAACCAGCTTTGAGCAGCTAAAAACAACAACCACAAAAAGACTAAAGTCACAAGCTAGTTCAAGCTAGATTTTGCAGGGTTTATCTCAGAGAGGCAGTTTTGGCCTACAAATGACAGTCAAACTCATTGATATAAAAGTTGAACAGTGTTTGGCCAGTGATAAAAGATTGATTGAACTGCTGTTCAAAACCAGCATCTAAAGCCTGGCACCCTTTTGATTT